>JAOUZG010039494.1:329383-350629 GCA_026289955.1 Argiope argentata
TTACATATAATAAAGCACAATGTGTGTGTGTTCGCGCTGTACAAGACAGACCGTTTGACCAACAGCTACCAAATGTGGTACATGTATACCTAGGGTGCCGGGAATGTGCACGTCAGAGCCCCTTTTTTTATTTTTAAATAAAATTTTAATTAACTAAAAAATAAGCCAAATTTTGAATTTTTTTCTCTATAGCTTCCGAAAATATTACAGTACAAAATTGATTTTTGCATCAAGTTAAAGCTAAAAAAATTAGCTTTTCAATGATACTGATGCTTTGACCTATAAATTAAAACTCTATTTTTAATGAATTTTTAAACATTCAATTTAATCGTTTTTTTTCAACAATTTATTTCACATAAAATAAAAATAATTTTTTTTCTTTTCGAGGATATAAAATAAATCAGCTTATAATAATATGCTGCCAATAGATTTCAGAAGTTCTGATTAAAAAAATAAGTTAATTACTACCAAAAACAAAACAGAAAAATATAATTTTCATCACGTGATTATATGAAATGAAATAAATAGGAAGTGTGATATTTTTTAAACAATAAATGCAAGAAAAAAAATTTCTTGATCGTTTGCAATATCAAAATTATTAATTCAATTAAAGAATTAAAATGAATAAAAATACATAATAAAAATATATTATAAAAGTGTGACAGTTAAAACAGAAAAAGAATTTTTAAAAAACCACCAAATGATAATCTTCTGAGAGCGAGATTATTTATTAAAAAGTAAGAAATCTTAAACGAACTCGAAGATGACGTCATTTCAAAGAAACGACGAACAAAAAGCAATTGATAATAAGTAGAAATAAAATATATTTGCATTCGTGATTTTTTTTTTTTTTAATTTTTCAAACAAGAAGACATGTTTTGAATTGTTACTTTTACTTATGTGAAGGAGATATATTGTGCAAATCAAAGAATTCGCCTTCGTGATTGTAAATTATCTCCACATTTTAATGAATCATGCGAAATAAAAATGCATCTGCTTTCAACGTTAAGCATACGCAATATTAAAGCTATACTGGTAAAACCAGGTTAGTTATTTGAAAACGCATCTTCTTTCAAACAAGTATACGTAAAAATCAATAATGCAAAATTTATAAAATCAGATAAAAATATTATTTACCCGTATATTTCGGAGATATCAAAATTTTCTAACCAAAACAATATCATGTTCTCAGGTGAGAAAAAATAAATCAACTATCATTCCAAATTAAACATATAAAAATGTCATTTTAGGCACGTGTCTGCATAAAATGAAACAAATATGAAACATGGTATTTTGGGGAAATAAATGCATGGAAACGTTTTCTGTGATATTTTACTATACATTTATTACTAATCCAATTAAACAGTTTTATTTAAGGAAATATGGCTTAACATCTACAAGGTATCTTCTGTAATCGGAGCCCAACATCTAATTTCTTAATTTTTTTGGGAGAGACATACATCTTTTAACAAATGCTCTAAGTGAAATATAAAAATAGTAGATTGAGAGAAGAAATGGTGATGAATTACGACTTTTAAATTTTTACATATATCATCTGCTATGTGAATCATATTTAACAAAATATTCTACAGACAATAAGTCCTCCTTAAAATAAAAAAGTGGCACTCCAATCAACTAAATCAATTATCCAAGCTGATCGATCTATGCAAATTTCAATATAACTATTCGATAAAAATTGGAGATTTCAGATCACTTTATCAAGATCTTAAAGAAGCCAATCATGGTTACTCTAGAATAATTGGCCTAGAATATGAAAATGATGATTGTTCTAAATGTGCAAGAATTGATAAAGAAGATAAGTACTGAATAAATCAGTCATATTTGAAGAAGATAGAAATGTTTATTTATTTACTGAGAAGTTGAAATATTAAGAATATTTTACAGAATATGAATGTATAAGACCAAAGGAATTGAAACCATAATTTTTTTAAATATATTTATAAACCAAAAAATATGTATCATTAAAATTGAGATCATTTATATACATCTAAAAATAAAATTAAAAACTGAATGTTTCATTTAATTTGGGAAATTTTTGCTGAACAATTCTTTGAGATATTATAAATTATAAAACAATTATAACTTTTCAATTTCTGTAGTGAACATAAAACATCAACTACTCTGCTCTCAATTCTTAGTTTTATTTAATGACATACTTAGATTGAGTAAAGAAATCTTTATATTAATGGAAGCTTCATTTCAATTTTAATTTAAAACTGAATTTTGCGTGCACTGATAGAAAATCAGAGAGAGACGCGGAGTTCAAAGATAGGACAGATTAGGGCCTATATAATAATGCAAGTGAATCATATGGCTATCGAAATTTAGAGCTTAAAAAATATTTTGCTGGAAAACTTATTATGAGACTTAGTTAAAATTCATCGAACCCTTTTGTCCGAATAAATATTGAAGAATCGGCTGGTCGCCAAATGCGGCTAGTTTATAATAAACGGAAAATTATTATATAAACATTTATTTGTATTCAACAAAATTCGATTATTGAATTTCATATTGCTTTGAATAATGAAATGAGTAAATGTCCAATTATAATTAATAATAATGAATAATATTAATAATAATTAATAATATTAATAATTAATAATATTAATAATAATGAATAATATTAATACTCAATAATATTAATAATAATTAATAATATTAATAATAATTAATAATGAATAAATATCCAATTACAATTAATACTTTGCATTAAAACAAAGTTAGTCTTAGATATTAATGAAATTAAACAAATGCAATAAAGGCTGAATTACATACATTCTATTTAAACCTATTACAAGGCTGCGAATTCAGAACTTAATCATGAGTACTGATTTACATGCATGCTTAAAAATTAAAGTAAAAAAATGCCATTACAAATTAAAAATTAAAAATTACAGTGTTTTTATATATCTGTAACATTGCTGCTGATAATCAGTACCATATAAATATTTTAAAATGTCGTCTAGAAGAAATTTTAAGCCTAATAAAATAACAAGAAAGTTGTGCTTAAAATAGATCTTATACTATAGTACCATGTTTCAGCAGATTTGGGCATTATTCCTTGCCGTAAAAGGAAACCAAAAAGTAGATGTAGTTTTTTTTATATCTGTATTTTTCCAATTTAATACTTTCAAGGATGTTGTCAAATTGGATTTGTTGAAAAAGGCTTCAACACATTTATTTGCTTCTTCCATAATGTAATTTATCACTGTGTTACGAAAAAAAATTCTGAAAAACATCATCGAATCATCTAAATCCCAAGGGAAATTTTTTTACCCATGCACTGATACTAAGAGTCGAAGTAAATTGAAAATTTGGAGGAGCATTGGAAGGTCCTTGCCAGCCAATAGGACACCTACAGCGAGCTGCATTTAAAGTATCATCATCAGATTCACTTTCCGATTTAGAGTATTAATCTTCAGAAGATAAAATTAATTCATCACAGTCAGAATCGTTAGAATTTAAATCCATATTAAGCTCAACAATTTTCGCATAAATATAATGTTAATTAAATTTAGTGCAAGATATCAATAGTAAATTTCAGTAATATAATAAAAAAGCTTGATGATATATATTTCATAAAGGTAATCAACACTTATTTAATTAAAAAATATTCGTAAGGTCAACTCAAGTTCCCTAAGCAGTGCACTTCACTCGAGTTTCTAGACCTTTCAAAAAGAAAATTATAGCCAGGAAAAATTAATAACCTTTGGAATTAAGATCTAAAAATAAGAATCCTATTGAATGATTACATAAGTCAAACTGTTATAAAAATACCAATGAGAAATTAGAATTTGACCATGTGACCAATATGAAAGCAGAGGCAAATAAAAGTGATAACGGATTTATTTAGAGATCCCTTTGCCCTCATGTGAAAGACCTTTTTATCATGCCAGAACATGGTATTATTTTTGGGATGAGGTTTTTTGGCATCAACAAAAATCTGTAAGCGAAAAATAAAAATTTTATTATCTGCACGATTGATGTAAAATATATTTCAATTAGATAAATTAATACACAAATTTCCAATTAGTTAATTTATTTTTTTTAGAGTTACACCGGAAAATTTTTAATTAAAATTTTTAACATGCTTTAAGAATTAATAATTTACGAAAATATTAGCTTTTAAATTTTTAAAAGATATTTGTGAATATTATTTTTGCTTTGATAAAAAAATAATTACAAATGATAAGAAGATTTTAACATCAAGAGAACTCCGATGATACATCTATGACTAGACCACCAATAACTTGCTGCTTTACCACAGCAACATGATTCCCAAACCCAGATTTTACCAATTAATTCTATAATAAAAAATTCACGATCCTCTGTATTTATCTTTATATATAAATTAATTATGATTTAGCACAATATTCAAATTTTTGTATTGCCATTTTTAAGCCACTTTTCTTCCATCTGAGTTTTATGACTGGAAGTAAAAATCACTTAAATGAAAAACTCTGATCATCCTTCACAAACTGGCAAAACTATTATAGATTCATTAATATCTATAATTTTTGTTTGTTTTAATTAATGGACTAAAATGTGTAGCAATTATTTTTATTATTTCAATGAACTAAAAACCTAATTTTTCACTCACGGTTTTTGCTGAAGATATGATTACGTACTCTAAAGTGTTTATTATTATTATTTTATTGAGCATCCATCTTTTGAAATTCACATGCAGAGAAATATTGTAAATGAAATTTTTGAAATTATCCAAGCACGATGAACATGGAAGAAACGTTCTGAAAGGGGTAATTTTTAATTGGTCGATACTTGCAGCTGTCTCCTTTTTATCTACAAGATTTCACAATTTATGAAGTTTCACAAAAATTCATAATGTTGTAATTTAATAAAGTGGATACAATTGAAATTTTGATTCCATTGCGTAAGTTAAATAAAGAAAAGGTTTTTAGCAATATTTGTTGGCAGAGAAATGCATGGATTTATGAAAATATTACTGTGCAAACTGTGAGTAATTTTTACAAATAATTGGGACGTTTAAGAATGATATAATAAATTGACATTCAAAATATTCACCTACTAAAAATAAGAATGAAATGATAATTTTTAAACGATATAAGCCATTTTCACAAATGGATGCTTTATTATTTTTTCTTATTTCAATATTAAAATTAACTTTAAAAACTTATTATCTCAACTTACATCTTAATTATTTCAAAATAAGATAATAAGTCAAAAATATCCAAATTAATAATATTTTAATAAACATATTATTACTAAAATATTTACTTGCTATACATTGACAAAAGATTGCTTTATTAAAAAAAATTGAAAAAAATTTCCACATTTTTATTTTAAAATTTTTGATAACAGCTATATATTTTCAAAAATGAACGTAGTATTTTTAATATTAAGTATTAAAAAATATTAATAAATTTTTTATATTCTATTTTAATCAGTGTACCATATATATCCTTTTATTTTAATTTCCAATGCCAAATATGCCAGCAAAATGCTTAAAACTAAATATCGGGAAAAACTAAGTAAGATTCTCTGAGTGTTGGCAAAAAGAAAGTATTATGTTCGTAATGCAATTTGATGAATAATAATTCCTCTAAATAATTCATTAAACATTTTTTTCAATTTTTTACACAAATTTATAAAATCATATTGCTGGATTTTTTAAATTTATTTTTGAACAAATTATATTTTCTGAAAACATTACAAATTAAAAGAGAAGATCTTAGTTCTCAGAGAGAAAACCAAATTCTTATCTGAAAAACCGCCCGGTAATTGTCGTGCTTCGACAGATTTACGACTCAAATTGTCACTCTGTTCCCTGGGACACACGATTCCTCGCATTTCGGGTGGTATTATTGTTAAAAAGCGGGGTAGATTACCCCCCGCTGTTACTGCTCGGGGGAAAGCAAAACACACCATGCCGGTTTAGGAACGTCCTGACAATTTCTTCTCTTGTAAATTGTGTTCAACCTTTATTTTGACCGCCGCCGTTTTAAGAACAAACTTGCGCTAGACAGCCGACGCTCGATGGGTTAATTAATTAATTTTTGTGTTATTCGAAATAAATTCATTGATTTTCCAATTTTTTTTACAAATCTTCACACATTAAATCACTTTTGAAACAGCAAATGTAACTAATAAGGACATATTTCTCTTTATTAAGTAATTTCTTACTATTGCAATATAAATATGAAAAGGAAATTATGCAAGTTTCGAACAATCCATCGATCACTGCACGTCACAGCATCAGGCGAGGGTTCACGAGATGAACACTCGCATTTCGCATGCATTCGGTGCTGCGCCTTAAAATGAGAGGTTTGCAAATCCGGTAATTAAAAGCATTATCTTTGACAAGGAGGTAAGTTTTGATGAATCACTAGCATTTCCGTTAATGCTTCTCGAAACTGCTTATTAAAAGTAGCTAGTGGACTCCTCTAAACATGACTTACCATTACTATCAGGAATTGATTATCGTGATGTATTACAGCATGTTAAGATGTTATAAGAAATAGCAGTATATGTTATATCTAATATCATTATGTGTTAAATTTTAAAAATCTATGTTTTAGTTAAACAAGGTAGAATGAGATCTGTCTGGATCCTGGAACAGAGGTAGCATGTCTTCCTCTTGATCTGGGTGTCCGGGGTTCGAGTTCCGGTTATGGCATGGTTCTTCATCTGTGTACTATGTGCGAGAAGGGTGAATGTGCCCCCCCCCCGTAAAAAGAACTGTTCCAACGAGTGTGTAGTTAAAGTCGTACTCCTGGCCCTAGTCGGCACTACTTCAAACAAGATATGCTTATTTAGGCTTAAATACTCTGATGCATCAGCGAGCTTGTCCATGGTAAGTGCCATTAGTAGCAACAACAATATGAGGAGATATAATCAAGAAAAGCATATAAAAAGAATAATTATGAATTGCAATTAAGAACAATAAATAAACCAGCGTTGTGGTCTTTCTAAAACTTTATCGTACCCTCTGTAATAAAAGTGGCCTTGCGTGATTTTTAAGTACAATAATTATGAAATAAAGAATTTTAAAGTAAATTAAGAATTATTTTCTAAATCTGTCGTGTGAGTATTTGTGAGTATCTTCTGTAAAAACTCCCTGGAATGCAGTTAATGGTATCTATAAATCGAATTTGTACATAAGAATCAATTTTTAGAAAAAATGAAACAAAAATTTGTCATAAAACTGCATTTGTAGCCCCAAAATCCCATACCTAATGTGATATATTTAAGTCATTGTGGTTTATTATCATCGCTTCTATCTGTTTTTGTATTTATAGACCAACAGACAGTCTTAGACAAAAAAATTTCCCAATTGATTGAAACAAAGACTTTATTCAGAGAACTTGCTTGTATTTACAGACCGACAGACAGTCTTAGACAAATTTTTCCCTGTTGATTGAAACAAAGATTTTATTCAGACGACTTTCTTGTATTTACAAACCGACAGACAGACTTAGACAAATTTTTCCCTATTGATTGAAACAAAGATTTTGCTCAGAGCTACATTGTACCTCTAAAATCACATATCAAATTTTACATATACAAGTCATTAAATATTTAAATTATCATGTTTTCACGCTTCTGAAAATATAGACTGAAAAACAATCAGTTTGTTGATAAGTATCTACGCTATAGATATTTAATCAATATAAAAAATTTTAAACATCTAACTCTCTTCTTTTTTTAACTATCGTATTAACTTTTATTCGGTCTAGCAGACAGGTAAATTTTCTTCATAGAGGGCTAAACATTGCTAAATACTTTATACATTTAAATATTGAAAAAATATTTTATTAATTCGTTTATTATATTAATTCAAACATTGCTTATTATTTATAGAGACATAGAAATTTGATAAGGAGACTATATACAAAATTTCATCATTCTAGCAACAAGGGGTTTTGAGTTATTTTTGTCAGAAACAGACAAATGATCGGTCAATTTTCAAAAATGTATTTTTTGAAAGCATGAGCCCTAAAGTTTGGAGTTATAAAAAAAAATTCGAGTTCGAAATTTTTGCCGATTATTGTATTTTTTTATCTATATTTAGTAAATGAAGACAAAACATTCTTTTCCAGCTTTTTACTTTATAAAGAGATTTTTTGCAATTGAATTAATATTAATTAGTAAGTATAGTGGTTTAAAGTAATGATACATCTGAACATAAGTACTAAAACTTCTACTTATTATTTTGCAATAGTGTTTCCTCGCTTTTCCATCATAAAATTACAGGATTCTTTAAACGTTTTCAAACTGTTATGCCAACCGATAATTAATTATAATGCATCTTTGATGTGTGAATGTCGTTTTGAGGGAAGTGCCACAAACTTTAACTCAAGGTACTTAATCTCAGGACGTAGCAAGTGAATAAAGTAATGGCATGTCAATGAGAAAATCAAACTATCTATGAGATAAATTGTAGTATCAAGCAATGCAGCCGATGAATAAAGGCCCCATCAAAATAAATTCAATTTTGAATTGGTACTTTTTAAAATACAACCGTATCTTTCTTTTATCATAAATTAGATTTAAAAATTTAAAGTTGCTCAAGATATTTAAACATTATTCATGTAAATTATTATAAATTGAAAACATCTTAAGAAGGCTTAAATATTTTAAAATTTACTAACGAAGTAACATTATCTGTTTTAATTTCTGGAGAAAAATCTTTTAAAATTTAGCAAAAAGTTTAATCCTTTTTTGCGTATCATTAATTTGCACTTAATAACTGACGGTATGGTAATGAAAAATCTTGTCACATTTTCCCACGGTAGTCACTTTTCTTTGCATTAGAATTTTTTTTGATGTCTGAAATATTATAATTTAATCAATTTTATATTGATTGCCTATTTTCACTTTATAAATTTCGATTTTTTTTCTTTCCATCATATTTTTGGAAATGTTCAAAAATTCGAAGAAATTGGAAGTCATTATATTTTTTTTCATAATATTTTATTTATTTTTTACATCTGTTTGTTTGTCTCATACTGATTTAATATTATGATTATAAATATTTTATCATTTTTACTGTACCATTTTTCCTTTTTTCAAGCTTATTTAAATTACTTCATTCTTTATTTAATTAAAAAACTCCTATTATTTTCATTAATATTCAAGAAATCGAGGGAATTTTTCCATTACGATTGATTACCTTTTTTTTTGAATTTTCAAAAAAAAAAGTATTGAAATACTTAAAAAATACTTTGTACTTAATTTTGATAAATAAACGGAAATATGAAACATTTAACCCTGTTGAAACTTTGAATCTACATTTATTTTACTGGACTGCTCAGAAGAGATTTTAACAAAACGGAGCATTTCCGCTTTTGTGTACACAACTGGCCTGAATATTGGAAAGATTCAAATTTTAGAATATATGCGCATTATTTATGATGAGCCATTAAACTGCAACATATTTGCATTTGCTGCTACTCCGAATCACTGGATAGCTCCAACGAGAAGATACTGCTAAATCTAAACAATGGTGCATTTCCCAGCGGCCATCCATCAAAGCTTGACAAGAATTCTAACCAGAAGTCTTGCTTAGGAGCATTCGTTAGGAATAATAGAGGAGAGACTTAAAATGTAGTCTTATTTACTAAGCAAATGCTTATTTTATAGAAGAAAACGGTTTATCTGTATATCTAAAGTTAGAATACAACAAAGATTGGTAAATATATAGAGGGTGGGCACAATTTTTTAAAACCATTTAAATAACATATACCATGTATAATAACAATATAAACTTTTAAGAAATTCGAAATTTTTATTAAATGTTGAATTTATACAGTACCAGCATAATGTATCTTTTCGATCGTAAGACAAGACAAGTAACATATATTATGAATATAGAAATGGCATTTTACGTAATATCAGCTTTTAGCTTCTAATGTATTTAAATAAAATGAACACATTCTTTTCTTTCTTAGTTAAAATGTCTTGCAGTAGCATATATTAAATGTAATGATGAAATAATCACTAATCTAATGTCGAATTTTTATCAGTTAATCAATTTCATAGAGTGATCACAAAATATTTTTCTGATTACAAATTAATATAAATAATAGCATATCTAAAGTTTTATTTCTTTCCAATTCCTTCTATTAGTACATACACTCCCCCTCGCTCTCTTTCTCTCTCTCTCTCTCTCTCTCTCTGTGTGTGTGTGTGTGTGCGTGTGTGTGTGTGTCATTTATGAAATTCCGCCCTTGACGTACAGGACATAATTCATCCATAAACGCAAGAAATGAATCAAAGAATTACGATATATAAAACGCAAAGTGGTTTGCTTCGTATGCATGGCACAAAGGTACTTGATGTTGAAACATACAAAGTCATAAAAATTGAGATGTCTAGCGTTATTAATCACGTTCCTAAATAGTATTTACTTGGACTTAGAATACTACCTTGGCATTCATCGAATTGCAAATACACAACATTTTTAAATTTGTTGTAAGATTTTGTGCCATTGAAAATTCATTTCTAAATTGAAATTTTTAAAAATGAATATACATTAATTAGCGTTGAGGAATATTTTTCTTTAAGTCAAGACAATGTGCATAACATCTACATTAATATGCATATACTTTAAATATTGTCAAGTATCTATAATATTGCTTCTCAGTTCAATCATTGGAAAGACTTGTTTACGATCAGCTTTGTTGAGTGCTGAGCATGTGCCGCGTCAGCGATCTCAGATATAAATGACAAATTTGGCGACCATTTGGCGACTTACTGACGATTTCTGTGAGTTTGCCGACAAAATAGATAATACTATAATCTTCGGGAATTTTAGCAATTGTCCAATAGTAACCAAGATACGCTTGATTGATCTAGAACCTTCTATGTCTGTCTGCAGTATTTATAAAAGTTTGGAAGCTCAAGTCGTGAATTGAGTCAATGAAAAAGACGGTAAATAATCGGATCAGTCCAAAGAAAAACAAGTTTGTGTGTTGCTCATGCGATTGCTTAATTGAGCTGTTTACCGAGTACTGATAGTTATTGTGGAAGAAGCATCGAGTAATGTGCCAAGTAGCCAGTCATGTAGCAGTAAGTCAGCAGCTAGAGCGATGAGATAGGGGTTAATTGTAGATATTATTAGAGACCGTAGAGTAAAACTACGTCTTTCAGCTGAACTATGTCGAGCCATTTTGTTGGCTGTGGTTGTTGTTGCTACCTATCACTACTTCTATTATTGCTACCAACCCGACTATTGGTTTAAAAGATTAAAGTAATAAGTGAGCTTCTGTGAGCTGTCTGTGTTCTTTTGGGCAGTATATATTTATTGTATGTGCATTCGTCTGTTCGTGTGTAATAAAACAAGTCGTCGTAAAGAAGTCGTAAAATTTATCTCCCATTGAAGAGAAACATGTTCAAACATTATTACTTCTGGACAGCGGTGAGAGGATTATTTCCTTTGTTGCGCATCGTGTTTCTTCCGCTTTGATGTTATCCTTCTGACCAGATGTAGCTATTTCTTCTATGGACCTCCCGACTGGAATAAGTTCCGATAATGAACAACATGTGCGTTTTATTACCCTTTGAAGAAATAAGTACTGAGACCTCCGTATGTGAATATTTTGTCTATTGTGAAGGTTTTTGTTAAGGGCGTGGATGGTTTGAAAATATTCCCACAATTAACTGCTGTCTATTGGGAATATTTATGAAGAATTATTGGATGAGCGGCATCTCCAGCGCGCCAATGCTAATCTGAGAGGCGGAGTTTAACCAAGGTTAAAATGGAAGGTTTTAGAAGAAAGGGACGACGAAAGCTGATACGACAAGGAATTCGGCTGTTCCTAGACGAGCTGTGAGCTGAGCTGAAGAGATGACAGTTGAATAGATACCACGTAATCTCGAGTTTATTAATTAAAGATTCACCGGAAGTAATCCGTAGATCTCTTGAGCTACTGCAGTTGGAGAAGCTAACAGCCAGTTAGTTTTCCTTGTGATGTAAATTTTTCCCAGCATATTCACTTAGAGGATGTGTTGTTATTTTAAGTTATTGTATAAAGCTATAAATAAAAGATTTGTGTTGAAACGCTACTCGTTTATTTGATCGACCAAGAGCAAGTTATTATTTGGTCTTCCGTTACAAAAGTGATATTTTATTTCATCTACAAATACATCGCAAAATAACTCCGATCAGAAAATCCGTATATAGTCCAACATATTGTTACAGAAAATCCGTAATAAAATGTTTGGCTACCTTTACTATCATCTTAGGTTCATAGTTGGTTTTGTTACAGTTTACAAAGTTATGTGTGCAGTTAACTTTGTTAACTTTACTTTTCGCAAAAATCAGTTGCACGATGTGGGTAATTAAAATTTTTCATCGTTTTAGTTCCTTATTTCAGTGATAACTTATCAATATTGTTACGTGTTTAGCCTAGCGGGTTCGGATTGAATGGATTTTACTTGAGAACAACACAATCAAATTTATTTACAGCTATTTACAAGCATTTAATGGATGACTTGAGAAAAGAAAACTTCAAATAAAAACAATACAGCAGTCAGCAGTCACTTACAGCGTAAATGCAAGCCTTACGCACAATAATAACAGACTGCGAAACAGATATCGTAGAGCACAGCAAACAGTAAATCACAGCGAGCTCAATAACACAACCCAAGCAGCAAAAGATCGTCGGCCAACCATTGGCCACACATCGCAACGCAGAACGCGCGACGTCGGGCCGAGATCGGAAGCCGATGTCGCGCCAACATTGGTCTTGTCCCACGGCGGAACGCCGGGCGATGATCGCGCCGACTTCTTTTCGATGAAATTTCCGATCGTTTCCCGATGTGCTTTCTCATTGCCGACGTCATTCCAATCATTTCCCGATGTGTTTTATCAATGGGCGACCCAATGCCAACCATTTCCCAATGTGTTTTAGCAATGGGCGATATGTTACCAACCATTTCCCAATGTATATTTTACATATGGACGACTCAATGCCAATCATTTCCCAATGTATTTTAGCAATGGACGACCCAATGCCAATCATTATCCAATGTATATTTTAGCAATGGACGACCCAATGCCAATCATTTTCCAATGTATTTTAGCAATGGGCAGTATGTTACCAACCATTTCCCAATGCTTTTTAGCAATGGGAGGCCAAATATCAATCATTGGGCGATTTATTACTGAACACTTGTCGCATCAAATTGAAATATTAGTTTGTTGGTTATTTGGTTTTCTTAAACCCTATAATTTAGTGTCATAATAGTTAAAATTATTGTACTTTCAAACTTTTTTCAAACGAATGAAAATAATAAATATTTTAAGTAGTTTACTTTTCTTTTTTACTTATGAATATTTTTGTTTGCTATTTATTTTGATAAATTTAAAATTCCATAAAACACTTGCTTTCCATAGAATGATATGTTTCATTATTTTAATTTTAACTCTTTGACTTTCTTAATTATTATTATAGCATATTATTTTATCACAATCTTACTCTATAAATTTTCAAATTACATTTTTTTACTGCTCTAAGGAATATAAATAAATGTTAAAATTATCTGAAATAATTTTAAATTTGATCACTTGCACATCTTATTTCTAATAATATAATCTTATATCTCTATACAAGGTTAGTTTCTTTCATTTATATTTCCTATTTATTTTCATCATTAAATGCATGGGAAAAACTGTTAACACAATCATAGTTTCAATTGCATAATTAATCAGTATAATTATATATATATACTATTAAATTGTTAATATTGCCTATACAATTTGTTAATTTTAAAAGTTATTTCGTGAAAATTCAAAGCATATTATTCTTATATAATTCTATTTTCTATATAAGACTATATAATTCTTATTAAAAATATTATCTAATTCTATATAATATATATAGAACTATATGTACATTCTTATAGTTTGTTATAAGCTTTTATATTGTTTAATGTAAGCAATAAAAAAAGAATTACTAAAATGAAATGAATAAAACACAAATTTCTATTTTAACATAATTTGAACATCCCCCTTTTTTTTACTGCATTGGTTAAAAATTGTTTAAAACAGTAAATTATAGCATTCCTATTATGTGTTTCTTCAATAGGCAATATTTTTACAAGCACAATTTAACAAGTTACTTTAAATATCTTTTCTAGATCTCTGTATAGTAAGGTTTGTTTTAGTTGCAAAAGAACCAAATTTGATCTATGACAAATTCTGAATATTATACAAAAATTCCATACACAAAATGCAACACTTCTTTCATTTATATGAAACTCCTATTAACTTACAAACTTTATGTTGAAGAAACTTTATACCTCATTATAAATGTTAGTGCTAGGGAGTGTGTAATAAATAACATTCTACAAGACAATTACCAAAAAATAATGAATAAAGCACAAATTTCTATTTAAACATAATTTGAACATTTCCCTATTTTTTCTAATGCAATGGTTAGAAATTGTTTAAAATTCTAAATTATGCCATTCCTATTACATGTTTCTTCATTTTATTTGCATGAAATTCTTTATGTTTACTATTAACTTACATACTTGTTGAAGAAACTTTATACTTCATTATAAATGTCAGTGTTAGCTAGTGTCTAATAGACAACATTTTACAAATAAAAAAAATTATTTGAAAGTTGTAATATTTATTTATTTATTATAAGTTTAAACTTGGCTTTGTAGCATAAGAACCAAATTTGGTGTATGATTAACTCTAACATTTCACGAAAATTCTAAATAAATGCATAATTTCAAACAAACACTTTCAATTATACAAAATTACTTCTGAAAAAAGTTTAAAAATATATATATTATTTTCCCCTTTTATTTTTTGGAAAAAAAAAACAATTTATTTAAAAAGACCTTTATTAAATAAAATTTCACAAATACAGAGTAAAATGATATAGGCTGATAGGTAAAATGAGTATTAGGCTGAATTTTCTGTAATGAACTTGTACACCCAAGCAGCATCCTGAAACTGACTCGATAACTATCATGAATAAATAAATAACATTTTCTCATCATTTATAAACAAAATTTAATTTAAAAAATATTTATAATACTTGAAGCATTTGAAATTTCTACAAATTTATATAAATACCACACAATTTATGTAAATATTATATATATGTATAACTGAATCATCTGCTATATATAAGAAACCTTTCTTTAGATTCACTTTTCCTTTTTGGTCACCTTTCATGAGCCTAGAAAATAATTATAATAATTATTGAGTTTTCCCTTTTATTAAAAAAATACATATAAAATATTTGATAGTTGGAGAAAAGTATTTAACAAGTAAAAGTCTTATAGAACTTCATAAACATTATAATGTTTAGGATAATAGAGAAAAATAAAAAAAATATCTGAAACTAATGGGAGTAAAATTTGTGACTATTTTATGAAACAATTAGAAACTATTTATATAAGAGTATTAAAAAATGCCTGCATTATCTCAAGTTTTAAAGAAATTTCTGTTTTGAAGTTTACAGTAAATATATTTAAATATATTCTGCTAAGCCTTTTAAACCTCATGTCAAAATAAAAATAATTATACAAATGTTATTGCAATACCAAAATCTAAAACCGATATTTAATACTTTTTAAAACTTCTTTCATTTGAACATTTAAAATTGTGAACAAAAAGAAAGAATTTAAAAGAAAGGAAAAATTAATTCAGTTAACTAGAATTTTCATTGCTTGAGTTGCTATTCTGAAAAAAAAGAGGCTGCTATTATAAAATTTATTCTATAGATATAAAGGAAAATGAAAGTTATGCAAAATAAAATTGATTCTTTTCTTATAAATGAAAAAAGCTTTCATATAAAAAAAATGAAAATTGAAATAATCCTACTTGTTGTAATGTAGTAGACTTGGATAACATTTGAAAATTCATTATATGTTTCATGCAAAGGCACATTATATTTTGGCCTTTTGTTTTACACACAAGTTTGAAAACTCCTTGGCTGCTTCCACTGGGCTGGCAAAATGGAACTGACCTGACAGGAATATAATGGTCAGGAATATTTTCAATCCTAAGCAAGTTCTAAAGCATAAATTGAATTGAAATCTTACATAGAATTGTTTCTAATTTCCCTCTGCAGTTACAATCAGTAGAAACAATACTCTAGCTCACACATTATAATTATCAATATATCATTTTGCCTCTTGTCGACTTCAGGAATAGAACCTCCCACACTAGTTTTCAAAGAAACAAGGACAAATTTTCCTGTTGCTCGTATTTTCTGATTGATTATAGAATTTATTTTACCTCAAATTTCATTTTCAGTTTTGAAGTGCACAAAATTTCCATTCATTGAATAGGAGATATATTTCACATTTTGTCATTTTTAGAAATTGTATGAAATATGAATTTTCATACATTGCCAACCAGTTATAGGCATTATATTCAATGTCCAGTCATTCTGTTCATAATTTTTTAGCAATGCAGATAAAATATTATGTATATGCTTTTCTTCAGATTAACTTTCTCTTTATGAGCAGATCTGATGAATCTACAATGCATATTTCTTAATTAAAATAATGATTGAGCTTTCACTTATTTTAAAAATACAATAAATATTTGTTGATAAATGAAGATGTGTAATTAACGTGCAAACGTTTTACAGCACTTCATAGGCATGATAATAGCTTTGCTATGATAATGGTTTGTGTAGACAAACTTTTAATAGTGTTTACAATAACAAAGAAAAATAAAAACAACTCAAACTAATGGGAGTAAAATTTGTTATTATTTTACGAAATATGACACAATTATAAACTATTTATATTAGAGTATTCAAAAATGCCTACTCAATCCCAAGTTTTAAAGATTTTTTTTAAAACCTTACAATACGATCGTATTTTAACCGCCTACTTGGCACACTTTTCCCAAAAGTCGCCAACAACGAGCTTGTGTAATCTTTCGGGACTCCTCTTTTCAATGTGAAAGCTAAAAAGGGTTGCCATATTAGAGAAAACGGGGTTGCTATATTTGGAGCGTTATCACCTACTAAGCTAAGCTTTTTTTAGCCTGACGTCAAAATAAAAATATAATTACACAAATTTATTGCCATACCAATAAATAAGAACGTTATTTAATACTTTTTAAAAATCTCTTTTATTTGAAAATGTTAACCGAAAGAAATTGTAAAAGAGGAAAAATAGCTGGAATAATTTAAGAACACTCAAAATAAAAATATAACAAAAAATAAGATCACTTGAAAAAAAAATACACGCAAGAAAAGAAATGACGATAACTCAATTAATAAAGTTTTAGCTCTTAAATGAAACAGAGTGATTAACAATGGATCGTAACAATGGATTAGGCCTAATGGTCGTTTTCACCTAACGCTAATAATATCACTTGCAACTCTTTGTATCAGGTAATCAATAAGTTCGAACAACCTTAACCAAAAAAAAAAAAAATCCTTTTTATTCACTATTTAGAATAAACACTATACTATTTAAAAAATATACAGTAATAAATATATTTACACTTACCAAGTTTCTTGATATGATAGCACGCGTTGCTGGTTGAATTTCAAAATACAACAAACTCCAGGTGAATCATGGGAAATTCCTAAAATATATTCATGAAGTGTCGTCTAATAAAAGCGATTTTCCTGATATCGGCGCGAGTAGGGGCCGATTACATTGAAACGACCATTTTCACTACGTCGGCGTACGAGGTCGCGCCAAGCTAAATGCGAGCTTAAGATATTATCGCAAAATAACTGGTCAGAATCCGACATCGCGCCAATGCAACGCCAACATCAGTGAAATACTCGCGAGCTGTAGCCAATGGATGCGACCAATCGCCAATGTGTTTCCAACAATTCTTGCTGCCTGGGAACGTTAGCAGCAAATGCAAACAAAACTCACTAATAATAAGTTAGAAAAGCAATCCTCTAGCCCAGCGAGACGCTTCTTTTTCGAGAGGAAACTCTTGACTAACTAACTGCCGGAGCTAACGCAACTTGTACCTTATATAGCCGAGCGAACGAACGCCTAGAAACATGCGGACCTTCATGAAAAATTTTGTGGATACCAGACTATTATTTTCGCCAAATCAACACGGCTGGCGCCAAGCTTTTTCTCAACCGTCGCCAAAGCCTTCTCCTTAGGCGCGTTTCCGTCTGTTTGTAACAATATTTATTAGTCAGAAAAATTGTTAAAGCTTGATTTTTACACATTTTTCAACTAAAAATGCTTTTTTATGTAAGAAAAAATTAAATTTTAAGAAATAAATCTCTGTATTACTTAATGATAGGTTAAAGTTTTGAAATTTTCTATATCTGTTCATTCTTTATAACAATATATTATTTCATGTTTATCAGAATTGAGTCGACACTTAAATTAACTAAAGATTTATCCCAAACGTAGCATTAGTGAATTTTTGAAAAAAAATTCTGAAATTATATTATTTTTAATAATAATCTATGAATTACTGAAAAATTAATTTTAAAATATTAGTTTTTCACTTATAAAACTGTATTTTTCTAATTAATTTGTGAAACATTTTAAAAATCCATTGTTTTAGACCCAAGAAATGGTATCCTTTATTTATAGCTGTGCTTTATGTTTTTTACGGTTTAAGCAGAAGAGTTTCTATTCTTCAACTGGTAATGTTTCAGTTACCAGTTATAACTTTTAATTTCTGGTCTCTAAAATTATTTATTTAATCTTCTTTCTTGAATTTCAGGGTTATTTTTCATATTTTGTAAATATGTTGATATTATTGCTGATTATATTAAATCAAAATTTCTTTCTGTGCTTCTAAAATAGTTATTTATCATCAAAGACACTATTAGCTTGAGAATTTTGTTCCTTTATGTATTTCAAACCTGAGATAATATAATTCCCAACTGTATAATAAAACGATCAAGCAAACTTGTATTTTAACCAAAACATTAATTGAGGTAATCCATTTATCTTTCGACGATCTCTTTACATTTTCAATGGAAATCTTTCAATGGAATCTTTTTATTGCAATTTTCATGTTTTCAACTAGTTTAACAAAATGACGCATAAATTAAAATTTATATAAACATATATTAAAGTGATATTTCTTGAACTATTGTGCACTCTGATATATGAAGGTACCATTAATTTTTATTCATGAAATTAGCAGCCTCTATATTATATTAATTGTTTATTAAATATTTTTTCAACATTCTAATAAAAGAACACTTCAGAAATTATTTTACCAAATTTATTTAGAGCACTTTAAACAGTTATGCTCACTTACTATTTTAAAAATATGTTTATCTTCATAAGGGAATGTTGTAAGAGAGCTTATAAAGTGTTCATGTGCTTAACCGGTGCAATTCTGTAAATCTTTCAGTAGACGGATTGTACCCTCCCTATTTTGTCTCTTCTGATAATTGCCGTATTCTGTTACTCAAATGAAATAAAAATTTTAATTATAATTTACAGCATGTAATTTTTTTCATTTCCCTTTCAAATTTGGAATCCCTTTAGAATTTATGAAATAAACAAATTATAATGTATGTGAACATAACATTAAAGTCATACTTCTAAAGTCATACTTTACTCTCTAATACAGTGTTTCTCAACGTGGAGCCCACACCCCACGGGGGGGGGGGTCGTGGGGGAGGCAATTTGAAAATGGATTTGATACACCTTTAACCGTTTCACTCTAGGTCATTTAAATGCTATGCTAGATATCGGTGCCAAATTTTACAAAAAAAGCAAATTTTTAAATAATAATTAGGGATAATTTCATTTAACGAGACCAAAATATCAACTAGGTGATTGGCGACGTCGAGAAAACTTCTGTGGTGGTGGTGACTCGGTTAAAACCTTATTTAGTAAAGTTTTAGTTTACAAGGTGCGATTGCATGGCTTTGTGAGGAAATGGAAATCAAATACCCAAACTCATCCAAATGCACAAGTAAGCTATTACTACCATTTCCATCTTCATTTTTAGCTGAATGTGTATTTAGTACTCTAAATGATTTACTGATAAAATAAAAGAAATCCACTGAATATAACACAACGTGGAGATTTGAGACTAAAACTAACCAAATTGGAACCTAACATACAATTTCTGTGCAGCAAGCATTAAACACAAATATCTCACTAAATTAAAAACACAAATTAATATAAAAAATCAGTATTAAAATAGTTTGGAATTTGAATTTCAGTTTTTCATTATATGCTTTGAAATTTTACTTGCTGTGTTTTGTTAACAATATTATTGTGATTTATTCCTAGAATCCATCATTTATGTTTCTAAAGTGACCAAATAAATTTTTTATTGTTAAATATTATGTATGTTAAATAGAGGGAGCGTGAAAACTTTAGAAAGATTAAAGTGGGGCATGGCACAAAAAAGGTTTGGAAACACTCCTCTACTACGTAAAGGCCACATGAATACACATTCCTACAAAAATACTTGCTTCTTTACATATGTACTTGTAGCATGCTTCTTTACTTTACATACTTTCAACATTCTTCTTTATGTATAGTGTATCTATGCATAGCAGGCTTCTTTACATATGTACTATTGTATATATACATAGCATGATTCCTCATAATACTAGCTGACTTTTTTTAAATTGTGCAAAAAAAAATCTAAATAAATAAGTCATTAACATTAGCCTAGCTCTGTTGAATTGGTTGGTGAGATGAACATGAATTTAAGTCTTTCATCTAGTTGCGATAATTAACTCGTTGGCATCTATCATGCAATTATATCGTTGTTCGTTTTTAACGAGTTCATCAATTGCATAGATAAAATTGAAAATTGCCGCCCTTTTTCCACGTTGAAATCTGAAGAGCTTATTATATACTCGAATGAAGGAACATTAAAGATCGCAACCTTGAAAATCCAGCTATGGATAATTGAAAATCATACAATTTGTGAATTCAATTAAAAAGCACCTGCAATGAAAATAAAGGCACTTTTAAAATCAGTAGGTCAATCTTAAGGAATTCTACAGATGGTCCTTTTAACCTCGGAAGAGATAGTTCCTTTTTTGAGCATATTATTTCTTTTTTTTTAAATACTTCATGTTTTAAATTACATAATGTTTTAATTATCTAAGATACTTCATTTTGTAAATTATCTCTTGATCCATCTATTTTAATCTCTCACTCACAGATCCTTTTTAAAATTTTAATCTTGACTTGCTTTGATATCTATTACTATTTTATAATTTAATTATTTTTATAGGAAATTTTTAAATAAAACAAAAAGATTGCATTGCTATTGTTTTTAAATTATTT
>JAOUZG010039494.1:351029-374162 GCA_026289955.1 Argiope argentata
TATAATATCGCAGAGTAAAATATTAAAAAAATAATTTAAAAACAATATCAATGCAATCTTTTCATTTTACTAAAAAATTTCCTATAAAAATAATTAAGTTATAAAATAGTAATAGTAATTAAATTATAAATAGACTGAAACTTATTGTATTTTGCTTTTCCAATCTTAAGTTACTCTATTCTTCTTTATTAAGAAAAAAAACAAAATAAATTTTCAAAATTCTCTTGGAAAAAGCAATTTCCGTGTCATACTAGTGTTTGTAGTTTCACTTTTTACTTTAATCTTTTAAACCAAAACAACAACCCTTCTTAAATTCCTTTACCATTCCAATCCACTACCAAAAACACCGTCTCAAAATTGTATCCGATTCCTACTTTATCCGCACAGGCACGTCAACAATAAAGAATCCCACGTGGTCCGATAACATCTTCCTCGCTCTTGTTCTGCCGGAGAGAGGCAAACCCGCGGCCAAAGAAACGCTGTCAGGGAGAGGGGAAGAGTTATTATTCTGGAAGTCACTTAACGAGGTGGTGAAGACGAATAAATCTGGGGGCGCAGGTTTCTCTAATTTCTCGTGGGGGTCTGAAGCTTTCACCCAGATTGCGAAGCCACTGCTCAATTTCCAGGAAATCTCCCAGGAAAGCTAGAGAGGAAAGTTTAGGGGAACATAAAACTCACTTAAGTTGCTCGGGCGGATTCAGGAAGATAGGAAATCTATCGACTTGCCCGGCTGAGAGAGTAATACGAGGATTTAAACGCCACTTTTGTTGTCATTGCTGAAAAATGATCTGTAAAGCGTTGCCTTTATTATTTATGGCTGTTCCAGATGGTATAATTTTTTTTTTAAATGCACTTTCTTAATGTTTTCAAAAAAATTAAAGAAGTAGAATTCAGTAAGCAATTATAGTGTTCCTAGTAACATGCATAAATTGTATATTATTACGTGACAAATACTTTATTGGTACGATAATGCACTATTGAATAATAATAAGTTTATTTTACATCAATTCAGTTGAGTTGAAAGTTGGGTGTTACATGTCCAGTATATATTGCTTATGATTCAAAATTAATAGACACCACATTTATGATTGTATTATAATAATAAGACCGTCGTTGTTGCTTAGTCCTTCTTGGATTGAACTTCAATCGGGGTAAGATGGGTGTAGTAGCTTCTGACGGTAAGGACCTCTGAGCACCAGAGGGCAGAAATCGAACTTTAGTTCGTATGAAACAGTGTTCCAACTAACCGTGATTCTTCATAATGAGCACGCTTTTCCCTGCTTCCCATCTCTTGAGGTTTCCTAGCAAACTTTGATATGCGTCCAGTTTACTGACAATTTATTGATAAACTGTACAATGGGAAAAGCGTTCTCCATTTGTAGGCGTACAGATCATTGGAACACGGTTTGAGGATTGCAATCTAACATTTGCTTGCACTACCCCTTTTTACAGGGGATCTCTTTCACACATTTTACAGCTAGAACAGAGAGTAAAGAACTATCTAACCGAGAACCCGGGGCACTCAGATTACAAGGAAGACACGTTACTCTGAGGACAGGACGACGGCAAAATAGTAAGGCTACACAGCTATACTCAGGAAAGAGAACTTTTTTTGCATCTCCTACAATCCTTTTCTGTTTAGAATTTTTGGCTTAGGTCTCCTTTCCATATTCTAATGTGAATATTCCTGAAATTAGAGTTTATTTTTGTGTTTTCTTTCATGTCCTTTATAAATATCACTGACTTTTTTAAAGCTTTTATTTTTTTCTTTTAAGTATACCTTGAAATAGATATATTAATTGCAATCCTCAAATACATCTACATAATTCTTAATTGATTTTATTCTTATTTGATTAATGCAGAGGAACAACTTAGTATTATTTATATCTTGTTTGTTACAAATAATTACTATTTATAAATTGTTATAAATAAATTATTTATACGTTGATTATTTAGTTCGTAGATTTAAATGTTACTATATTTTACATAGATAGAACACAAACACAGATTAAATGTTTGTAGTAAATATAAAATAACAAATAATAACTTGCAATGAAAATTAAAAATAAAGAATAAAATTTTGCATGCAACATGAAGGAAAATGCCACTTCATCCGTAGCATCATTGTAATCTATTTTCTATATTCACGTCAAAGCAAATGCATATTATTATAGTACTAATAATTTTGAATATTTGGTTTTCACTCTTACGAAATCAAAAAATACAAAAAAATTATATATTAATTAAAAATGTATTAAGGAAAATAATTTATTAAATTTCACTTAATAAATCATTAAATGCATTTTATAATACTTGATATCGAAATATTTTGTTTTCTTTTTGTTTGGAGAAATCCTTTTTTCTAAGCATCCAAATATTGTATACCTGAATATATGTTCTGAATTGCTTTGTATTTATAATATTAAAACGTTATGAACATTGAAAAGCGAACTAATATTAATTAATACAAATTTATTAAAAACATCGTGTCAATAATTATTATTTCATTGATAAAATAGTTGCCAATGGTCATACCACATTGTATGAATTCAATGTTGACATTCTTATTTAATGATATGGAATGCATAATTAGTAATAATATCTTTTTTTCCTGTTTCGTGAGACAAAAAAATATGAGTTTAAGTGAAAAATGAATTTTGGATTTTATAAAGCTAGTATTAATATATACAATTCTTAATACCAATGTACAACTGTGATTGATTTGATAGTTCTAATAAACTGACCTGTAGGACGCTATTATACACATAAATTAAGCACGAGTTAGATTATTAGTAAAGATTGCTAACGGAAAAATAAGTTAATCGAATTTCATGTTTAATTCCAATTTTCACAAATCTTGCATCTATTTTCTTTGAATACTTATTGATTAAAAAACGAAAAACAAAATTCACCGAAAACTCCGAAGATGGCAAAAAAACTAATTTATTAAAAGCATCCATGACATTTTACTTTTGAAATTCAAGGAGGAACTGGAATGAGTTCCTTAAGGAAGTAAAATTACATATTCACACATTTTTCCGTGAGTCGTAAATTAAATATTCTTGCTCTACCTTAGAGAAGAATAATCTTATTTGAAAAAAAGTTTCTTTTCAGAAAAAAAAATGTAACACAATCTTTTTGCTTCGGATTCATCCGTGCGTAAGAAACAAGAAAGTACAAGCTGGAAAAAAAAAGAAAGTAAAACGATCCATTTTCATGCCGGGATAATTAAATTGACCAACACAGGAAGAAACTGGATTTCTACTTCAGAAAGCCCCGAAGATAGAGGCTCGTAGAATAAGAAAAATGTGTAAAAAAATTTTGTTAGGACAATGGGAGGTGAAATTTTTTTTTTTTTCATATTTTCAATGGCTGTAAGAAATTGCACGTTCATAAGTAAAACAAAATGTCTTGAAGAGGGAAAAAATTTAATGAATAACAAAATGTAGAAGCTTTTGTCTAATATTATAGTAAAGAAATTATAGTTGGTATATTTATAACCATAAAAGGTGAATTTTATTACATAAATTATTATTTTCTTTGTATTTTATATTTCCTAAAAGTCTGTGAGCTGGTATTGATATTATTAAACGAAACTGTTATTGCAAAATAGTCTCTTAAATTCTAACACATATTTTTATTAGAATTTATGTATTAGGAAATTCATGAGCAGAAATATTAAATAATTACAAAATAATTACCGAGTTTTCAAATAATACATCTCTGAAGAATTGATTAATTTCTTGATAATTACTTACGAAGGAAAGAAAGACATACTTATTTTTATTTCCATAATAACATTTTCTTTCACTTGATCCACTAAATACAATATCAACTCATCCCCACCTTTAAGTTTTGGCATGAAAGAAGATGTTTTATAAAGAGCTATTGGCTAATCTGATTCATTGCTGATGATTTAATCCTTTTCAAACAGCATCTTATGTCTAAAGTAAACTTATGGTTTAATAAATCTATCTTTATATTAGACTACTCTCCATATCTTATAATGCCCAAGTATTATGAATAACATAAAAGAATTACAAAAATGTTTAAAAATAAGGTAACTTCAAGGTAGCATTTTTCTGAAGAATAATTCAAATATATCACTTAAAGAAAAAAAAATATACATATTTATGACAGTCCGTATAAAAAAATGAAGAATATTCGCTTATAGTAAGATATTGTATTACATTCATAAATGCATTTTTTAAAAATAACTCCGATGGTTATTTTATAATTATAGTGTTTAATTTAGCCATTTTTATTCATTCGTAAGCAAATTTTACAAAATTAAAACCTTTTATAATCAAAACCCTTCTATAATTGCAAAAAACGTATTTTTCTATCTATGAGCACGATGATACAAATGCACATTCAGATAGAAGGATGGAATTTGGTATTTAGAAAATAAGCTCCGGTTCAGGTTTAGCAGGGCCTGCAATGTCCTTGCTGCAAGGTCTCGGCTTCGAAACTGGAGGGTTTCAGGTTCGAGACCGATTCCATCGAAGGATAGTCATGGATGCGGGGCTGGTGCACGTTAAATCCATCAGGGTCAAACATCCTCCCTCTGGGGTGTCGTCCTAGTCATCAATTTATCCCATAAATTTATTTTTCAATATGTTTACATTGACTTTACTTCATCGAAATATATCTTCCAATCAGTTTTTCATTTAAAAAAAACCAAGATTTTATTTCTATTGAGACTTATCCATTCCGATTCCTGGAACATGATTTGTTTAATGGAATTCTTAGATTTTTTTCAGTCAGTGGTTTTTAAAATAAATCAGTAAATCTATAGGGGGCAATTCCTGTTGTTAAAAAAGAATATCATGAAAAAAATTATAATATTTAAATCTAGTTTGGCATTAAATTTCTAAATAATAGATTAGCGATTATGTCATATATAACGAAACTCAAACTTGAGACCTAATCTCTAACACTACCTTATAATATATTTTTCACTTTATTACCTTATTTATCTCTACATTTCTTTACTATGACAAAGGATGGCAATGGCCTCCCTTTACAATAGCTAAATTAAATTTATTCTTTAAAGCGTTTGTTTCTATGATTTCAGCCTCCTAATTTCTTAACAATTTCCTAATATAACTGTCATTGAATTCTCCTCATTTTATCCTTACAGAACGGAATCAGTAGGCCTTTTGATTTTGCCGAATTCATCATTATACCTGCACTATGACCACAGTACAGAGAAGCAACAAACAAGCTATACCAAGCTTTCTTTCACCGATTTCCATTTATCATATCCATAAAATATTGTTTGCAGTTATTGAGAAATATTTAATACTTTCAGGGAGGGAGGCTATATCCTAGGTACCAGTACGGGACGTAGCTTAAGCGAAAAGGAATCGTCCTACAAGAGGGAGTTTTAGCATAGCTAAGCCTGATTATCAAAATTAAATCACAAAAAATAAAGTTAACAAGTTCTAACATCGTCATTTTTTTCTACCTTTTAAAGCATTCGTTCATTCATAATATGAACACATTCTTCCTCTGACAAATTGCGTTTTGTTTTTCCATTATTTAATTGAAGCCAAGGTTTTCCGTAATAAAAAGAAGAGAGCGAAATGCATCCGATAGCTACACAGCGAATAACAGAACTGACGATAAAACCCGAATAGATTATAGTTTAAAAAGTAAAAGAAAAAAAAAGAAACGGGAATGATTCTGTCAAGTGGAAAGTTGACCAACCCAGCTCTGATTATTTATATTACTCCCCCTCAACAGTTAATGAGTAAAAGACCAAAGTGAGGTTGAATATGAGAAACTGAAGATCATGATACTAAAACTATATTTATTTTAAAATTAATAGACACATGGAACCATGAAATGGCAATTAAGGATTATTCCAATTTAGTATGCACATAAGCATCATCTTTCCATGAGTCCGATTTCTAGAAATGAATTGGTAGCCGGCTGTAGGAGATGTCCACTGGTAATACATATACGACACGCCCGTCACGAAAGGGTTAATATACCGACTAGAGATGATAAAAATTGTAAATGATTTAAATTCAAAGAATCATCTCCTCATCTTGATAAAAACTCAGAGCAATAGAGTCCAAACGACATAGACCAGTTATAGAAATAATACCTATTTGATATCAAATCGCGTCTTTGGCGATTTTTATATTTTAACAACGAGTATGAGTTACATTCAAATGACCATCACATAGTTTTTTAAGTCCATCAATTATCTCTTTTAGTGGGAAACTCTAATCTATATTAAAAGAAATTATTTTTGAAACTTTTTGTTAGATCATTGTTAAAGCATGTTCTTTTATCTAGATATCAAGTTTCTGAAACTTCTTTATCAGTTTTCCAGCACCTTTCCTCGTTTAGTTATTAATAATAATTTCTCATTTTTTATCTGTATTTACACCATTTATTTTGACTAAAATTTTCTTCGCAAAAATATTTCCTGAATATCCTTCTTTGTTATCTCAGGATTTTGTTCCTTTTTCCAACAGATAATCAAGTTAAGTTGTTTTGTTGTTCTTGAAGGTTATCTGGATATAATAAACATTTTCTCCTTTATTACATCAGCGTATGCAAATTTTCTTATCACGCTATTTAGTATTTTCCCCTCGAAAATTCTCCTCAAAAGATGCTCTATCATCCTATCTTTCTTTACATTAATCACTAAAATTTTCGATGTTGTATTTTCATCTCTCCATACTTTTCTTTCCAACCCGTTATCTGCGACTGTAACTCTATCAACGTTTGCAAATTTAACCGATTACTTTTATTGCTCCTGTAGGTTTTTCTAGATACCCAAAAAATTATTCTGAAGACATTGATGCTTTGTCATCAGTTATTAATAATTTTAATTCAAAGAAATCGATAAATTGATATTGATTATATGTAGATATTATTGTACAATAAATTTTCAGTTATTCAATAGGAAATAAATAAATATGATAAGAATATTGGATGACAAAATTGTTTGTCCTTTCCCATGCATGCTATCTAAAGAATTTATAAATGTAGTATATTGTTAGGCATCGTATTCATTAAAATATGCTCCAAATACGTACCAAAACTTCACCAAATTGGCAATTTTCTAATTTAACGGTTAGTATGTTGAGTCAATGCTCAAATTTTAAGTAAAGATAAATAGTAATATTATCTAATCTTGAAAAGAATAAGATTTAAGCATTGACATTTAAAGGTCAAAAGTTAGTAGTAAAACTAATACTATTCTCAAAAACAGATTAATTATGCAATAAATAAATAAACGTATACAGTCTCTCAAAATAAAGGGAGGAAAAGCTTTTATTTCCTAATTATTTGGTAAATAATATATACCTACTTAATTTAGGCATGCATTTCTTTTAATAAAGTTTGAAACTGTAAATTTTTGCTTCTACATAATTTGAAAGTGAGAAAGTAAAAAAAATATTTTTTTTTCGGTTCTTATAACATTGAAGTGTTATTTAATAAAATTTCTTTCTTATATTTATTTGAGCACACAAAAAGTTTCACGCTTCGATCTGGAAAATTGATTGAGATATGCTTATTTTATATTTTCGAAAGACTTATTATAATTTTTGATTTATATTTTATGATATTCAGATTTCAATATAGAAATTCATTATAACGAAATTTGAGAAGCTATTTTTTTAAAGATATATCGGCGTATGAATATAAAACTGAAAAAGAAAAATAAATTTTCTGATTGCAGTGGTAAGTGGAATTTTAAACTTCCCATTAGAGTGATATATATCAGTTGGATGGTAATTTTTGAAATTTCGATATTTATATTGTTCTCGTAATGCTGGCATTTTTATAATTTTCAATACACAAACTTCATCTTCTGAATTTCCAGCATTCTTCTAAAAAAATTTATCAATTGTTTAGCGATTTCAAACCACGGAATTCTTAAATCCTTATAAATGAAGAGACTTTATACAAGTGGAATTGAAATTGAGATTTTGACTTATTTATTTTTCCAAGTTACCTCCATGCTCGTGTGTAAGTAGTCAGTTGAAAACTCAGCATTCCTAAAATTGCAATGTAGAGAATACTTTAATGTAATTACTGGTACACATACATCATTCGTGGAATCCACGGACTAAAATTATTAAATAATGATTATCGCCAAAAGTTTTACAATTGGTCCCCAAGGGGAACAACGGGAGACCAATTCTAAAATGTTTCATAAATTAACTAATTAAGGAATAAACGAAAGAAGAAATAATAGAAAGTTGAAAAGCGTCAACCTAATAAGGTATTAGCTGTAAGCATTACAAATTCATTTGGCGATAACGTTGTGTTTAATTTTCCACAAAATGTGAAGAGTAGTCAGAGACCAATGTCCTTAAACAATTTTCTTGTAAATAAAAATTTACACATTATAAATAATAAGCTGCATCATTATGATTTTTTTAGTATTGATTTTCGGAGTGTAACAGGTTGTACTATTTTGCATGAATTCCTATAGAAAAAGTCATTTTTCTGAAAGAGAGTTCTACATTACGCATAACATTCGGAAATTGATTACGTTCGTTATGCGAGATTCAACTGCAAAAATAAGTATTTTGATCCAAAGACTGAAAATTACTTCGGCTGTTCAAAAATAAAATAAAATAAAAATGTACAAAACGACATTGTGGATATAAATGAAAACTTTGTTAAAAGTTTGCCCAACGATCCCATTGATTAAGGAACCGAAGGATTCTTTGTTCCCAGAATTCATCTGGCCGTGATGAATCCAAATCTTTCCCTGCGTTCTTGAGTTTACCGTCCAAGGTCCGCTACTTGTTGAATTCCTTGAGCACAGAAGAACCATTAAATTCCATATGTCTGTCAGTCACTCCGAAGACTTTGCAGGCTAGTAAAGAAAAAAAAAACGAGGCTAATCACAGATGGTTTTGTTCTGCTCTATAAAAACGCACGCACACACGTCTCCAGGGTCACAGACACGGAATTGGCCAAGTTGAAATGGATGCAGCTCGACAATCCATCCTACATCCCGGGAAGATCGCCCTGCGATATTCATGTTTCTAGTCCCCAGAAAAAACTCTACATCTGAATGGAAAGCTCTTCAATTCTGACAGTAAACTCAAAGACGCTCTGAAAGACTCGGTCTCGTCACGAACACAAGAATTCTCGAAACAAAGAATCATTTGGCTCATTAATCAATGGGAACGTTACAATCTGGCGTTTGGTGTATTTTTTTGAATTAAGTCTGAATTTATACCCATAGTGTCGTTTAGTACTTTTTCTATTGAACACTCATTGAATATTCGCATATTTAGGAATGTAATAACCCAAAAACTTAGCAATATGAACAAATCAAAAATACATAAGATTTTGTAACAAGATTTTTTATGCGTAATAAATATTTGATCTAATCCATGTAATGGAAACCTTTTAAAATACATAATAAATTTCTTCGTTATTTACGAAGAACAAAACGGATCACATAACATCATAGCAGAAATAAAACTAAAAGAAAAATGAAAGAGAGCCACTCATTCTTGTCAAATGTCGTGACCTTGGACAGTTTGCCACCTCTCCTCCAACCGCGTCTTGGTTCTTTCTCATTTCAGAAGATCCAGAGAGAAGTTAAGAAAAAGTTGTAAATAGAGTGTTACATTAGCTCAGTGTACAGGAAATTCGGGTAAAAAGCACTCTCTTTGAGGATATAAGCATATTTTCTGTTTAAAATATGCATAGGTGATTTATTTAGGTTTATTTTATTTTATTTTTTAGACTTATTTGGTTTTTATAAGTTTATTTGATTTTTGTTTTCAACCTTGTTCTGTTTCTGCTCTGTTTGTTTATGTTATATAAATAATGCGATTGGAAAATATTTATGAATATAAATTAATAATTTATTTCTTTAATATTGTACCATGGAATGGAAGGAATTTTAGAATGTAGTTATTATCTGAAACCAGTTACTAAAATAATTATTTTCTAAGTTAGGTATTATACCGAGGATTAAAATTAAAAACTAATTTTTATATTAAAAAATAATCTACAAAAAGAGTGAAATGAAAAAACTATGTATATTTCAAAAACTTAAATAATGTAAATAATTTATTTTTTCACTCTTTATCTTGCAATGATCTCTTCAATAAATAAATAAAATTCTAGAACTTTATTCAATAAATACTTTTCTAAAATTATCGCTCTGATTTTAAACTGAAAAGTTTCCAAATATTTATTGCAACAAAAGAAGATATCTCAATTCAGGGTTTTGATACTATTATAAATAAAGAATTGTATTTCACAGTAAAAAAGTGTAGCACAATCTCACTATACCTCACACGTGCGAAAAGATTAAGTAAGAACTGAAAAAATAAGGAAGAACAGGAGATCCATTTTCATGACATGGTAATTAAATTGAGCATCGTGGAAGAAAACTAAAAAACTAAAACTCCTCGAGAAAACCCTGAAGAAAAAAATTCGTAAAAGAAAAAGATAAAAAGAAGTATATTTTACAGAACAATGGTAGATGAAATTCTTTTTGAAGCTTCCGTTGTCTTTCCTATGGCTCTGGCTCTAAAAAACATTTTCTCTTAAATAAAACAAAATTTAAATAATAAATATATAAATTTAGAAAGAGGAAAGCTTTTATCTATTGTTATTTAAAAATTCAAGAAGTATCCTAGTATTTTCAATATATAGAAATTTAATCGAGTTCTAAGAAAAAGTTCTAATAAAAAAATTAACAATAGTTAGTTTCTCCATACAATGTACGCTTGACTATTATATAAAGTAAACACAATATATTCTATATAATTTCCTATACTTCAATTCAATATGATGAATAAGAATTACATAATCATAAATTTGCTTGTAATCAGCTTTTATTTTGTTTGTAAATATTTTTTATAAAATTAAAATTGCTTAGTATAAAATTCTTTTGTAGTATGAAGATCCATAGATGAAGCTTCAGGATGAGGCAAGGCAGTACCTTCACTTTACCTAGTAATGCAGAAATACCTTTACTAATATTACTTATTTCTAGATGAATTTTCATTTTTCGAATTATATTGTGATACCCTCTGAAAATATCAGAATATCGAAAGCAAAAAGTTCTCTTGAGTTAAGTTTATTTGATTTTAATATTATTTTTACTCTTCTTATTTTTAATTTCTGATTTTAGGAGAACCCTAGCACAATCTTAAAAATCTTTCTGAAGCTTTCTTTATATTGGAGAGACCAAATTTGTTAATTATTTTCTTTTCACCAAACAGTTTAGTACAAAATATTTGCGTTTTGAAAAAAAAAAAAAGGAAATCTAGTCATTCTAAAAATAAATACCCTCTGTAGAGACTACTATCTGCTTTCAGCTCCTAAAAAGACTTTCGTTAATTACAAATGCTTTCCACATGTCTTAACAATAATTGATGAAATTTCTAATACGATATTTCGTATTTTAAAGTTCAACAGTTAATTTTCCAAGACTCGAAAAAATGAAGAAGCCATAAACCATATTGAAATTCCACTTTGATATCACAATGACTGGCTGGCCTTTGGAAATCATATAAAATCCTGCCAATATGGATCCTGTTGGAAATTACTTTGGTATTTTTTCCGGATTTTTGATATAAATATTATTAATGTTATTTGAATTACATTTCAGTGCAATATTTAGAGTAGAATGTCTATGGTATCAGTGTTACGAACACTGAACACTATTTAAAGGTAAGTTCAGATGTTGATGTGGTACTCGTAGAGTCATGAATAAGTATAATAGGCAGTTATATATCTGGCATTGTTTAACACTGGAACCTCAATGTTAAATATATAATTAGTTTTACTACATTAATCAAACTGACAGGTTTTGATCATCATGACTTTCATTGAAATTTTTGTCTAAGTTTTTGAAAATAAAAAAGTATTATTAAAAAACAGCATTTAATATATTAATTCGTTTTAATTAATTAATTCAGCATTTAACCCTTTGCACTCGAGCGGCGCCGATATGGCGCTCGGCCGTATCGGAAAAGTAATTCGATGCATAATTATTCAAAATAAAAAGGCTTGTTTATTGCTCCAAATGTGTATGTGTGTGTATGTGTTAAAAATGAATTTCTCCGTCTTTTTACCATTATGTAGGTATTTTCAATAATCAAAATTGAAAAATAAATAAATAAAACTTCAAAATGATGCGCCGTCCTGAATGGTGCCGAAGTAGAGCCATCGAGTGCGAAGGATTAATATATTATAAAAAAATGAAGTAAAATTTTATACTTATAGGATATCCAGTTAGAGTTTCTAGTTCTAAACAGAATCATAATCGCGAAAAAACAGATTTCATTATAACTGATACCGAACACTTTATATAAATCAATATAATTTCTTAAAAGAATATAATTTAATCATTTTCAGGAAATGTTTGAAAGCGATGCATAAATGAATGCAAATATATATTGATGCCCATCTTTGCATAGATGATCTTTAGAATATTATACACTTTGAAATTACTAAAGCCGTCATTTTCAGGGGTCTTTGTGCAAATAGGTACGGGCTTTACGAATTATGGAAGTTAAAATGGCTTAGAGGAAATTGAGGAGGAATATGTAATTGTTTATGTTTGATTAAGAATTGTTACAAATTTGTACTTTCTTATGGCACTTAGTCAGCAATTTAAGCCTAATCAGTGTCACTTGTTTTGAAGTAGCGCCAACTAGGGCCAAGAGCACTCATCATAATCACTTACACAGCCCCTTTTTACAGATGGTGGGGGGCATATTTACACACCTGACTGATAAAACACAGAACAACCCTGCCCGATCCGAGATTCGAACCCGGGAGGCTCAGCTTTCGGGGAAGACGCTCTACCCCTATACCAGGACACCGACTCTTTATAAAGTTTTAAAACAATACATAAGCAAACGTCCTGACATAGTGGTAGGGGTAAAGGTAGGTATAGGAGTAAGGTCCTGACATAGGGGTAGGGTCCTGACATAGGGTGACATAGGGATCATCTTCCCCGAGACACGCTACCCCCATGCCAGCCCTTTCTTATGGCTAGTCCCTTAGGGCTCTTATCCCGTTCGGACTTGATTGTTCTCCCGATTTCTATCTGTAAGGTGTGTAAATGTGCCTCTCTTTACAAAGATGCTGTGCAAGCAACTGTGACGAGTGAGTAGCAAAAATCGTACTCTTGGCCCTAGTTGGCGCTACTACAAAACAAGAGACGCTCCTTTCGGCTTAAAACTGGCTGATGCTTCGGCGAAGCTTATCCATGGCAAATGATACTAATAACAAAACATAAATTATATCAAATATTTTAAGCATGGTATATGAAAACCTTCAACATGATGACCTTGATAGTTTTAATGCTAAAATAGGTTTCCAATGGATGGTTGTTCGATATATGTAATCTTCATATATCGAACAACGTGATGATTCTGTATGAAATTTCAGAGTTTAATGCAATATAATGAAAGGCTTTTTTTTGTCATAAATCAAAAGAATAGAACAAAGTCGTACACGTTTCAATAATACTTTATTCATTTCAATTAATACAATGTCCTCGGACTTCATAACACAACAAATACTTCACACTGTGTTCTTAAACTCCCATTTTATAAAAGAAATATAATCATTTCTACATAATAACTGAAATATAATACTTTTACTCAAAATACATGCATGCATTATAAAAGTGAGTATCTAAGAATCCAAAACAATTGCTTTTTTAAATAAAGAGGGTTCTATCAACAAAAATAATATAAAATATTAAGAATTTAAATTATTTGAATATTTTTTTATTTTTAAAACAAATTAATTACCGTGCATTAAATACAACATTTCATCTTTTTCCAAATCAAAAGTAGACATTGGTTATGAGAGAGATTATATATCAAAATATTAAATAACTTTTTTTTCCAAACAGTTGGTTTTCTATCTTATCGTTAATACAGTTGAACTCTCTATTGCCAACGTGTGCACATATATTTTAATATATTTAACATTTTTTTCATTCTTAATAAAATCACAATTGCTTTTCAATCTTGTAGTGATGAAAGATCTTCACGGAACTATGGGAGTTTGTAATACAAAATCAATATTTCGAAACGACACATAGAATTCTTTGGAAAACAACAAACACTGTATTTACAGATTACAATAAAACAATGACAGCATCTAATTTACTTAGAGGTCTAAAGTGCATGAATTAACAACTAATAACTTGCATTGATGATAATAATACCATGATGCCTCTAGTATACAATGCAAATGCAAGTTTTCTTTGAAATTTAAGCTCGTAACCTAGGTCATCATATTTTTCTCATGAAATTCCATTCCTGTAAAAAATATTACTTTCCCTATCTCATTCTTTTTAAATTTCAAGAAGAATTTATTTAACGTATTAAAAGATTATCAGAAATATTTTATATAATAAGGTAGAGAGTAGATTCCAGAGTATTATTTTTGAATAAAAGGACTTTTTTCATTGCCTTTAAATCTTAATAACTCGATTTTAATTCATTAAGTTCGTATTAAGGGATTAAAATGAAAGAATAATTTGTGTGTAACAAGATGCATTAGGATCATTGTAATCGCATTTTGCTAAGACATCATATATTTCAGATGATATTCTGTAAAAAAATATTAATTTTCCTATCTCATTCTTTTTAAATTTCAAGAATTTATTCAGCGAATTTAAAAATTATAAAAATTATTTTATTTAATAATTTAGAAAGATTATGGAGTATTATTAATAAATAAACGTACATTTTCCATTGTTTTTAAATTTTTATAAACCAATTTCAATTCGTTAAGTTCCTATTGAGGAATTAAAGTGAAAGAATAATTTATGTGTAACTAGATGCATTAAGATCATTATAATAGTATTTTGATTTTTAACATTACTTTTATATTTTCAAAATAAATACTGAAACTTTTATATCTATTATAGAATTGTGTCTGATCTGTTAATATTACTTCCGCAATAATATCCTGTAAATTATCAAAAATTGTCGATAGTATATTTAAATACTGATTTATTTTATTCATCAGTTTCAAGATTAAAATCATATTATAAATAGACATTTAAAAAAATAAGAAATAACATTGATAATTGCATTTTCTTTTCAAATCTTTCATTTGCATGAATACATTCGGAACTCAATAAAATGGCACAGTTCTAAATTTTAAAAGTACGTCCCTTATAAAAATTTTCAGCCAATATGTAATTATCATGCGTAGCTAACGACTTACCATCCAAAATCTCAAAATCAGCTATATCGGATAAACAAGCATGGTAAAAACTTTTGACAACTTTCAAAATGTTTTAACTGCAGTTACCACTCCCACATTATATTCTTTAATCCAGAAATTTGGAATTAAGTTTTTACTTTTCGATTATGTTAATTGAGCACTGTGCCACGATTTAATAACCTAACTAATCAAAACTATACCTCCTGTACTGCCGAATTATTGAGTTCCGACCAAAGGTTTATTTTTACTTAAACACAAAATCAAACTCATAAAAGACGACTGCCACAAATGTACTGCGCAAAAGCATGATCTTTAATCGAATTTTCATCAGCATCTCTTTCTGTTGTTTTTTTCCCAATTTGTCTATGTACAAAATCAATTCCAGATTTATATCTTGCCAAGCGATGCTTTTGAGTCTTTAAAATCTTTCTTGCTTTGATCACTAAAATAATTGCCTTCTATCCAGCATGATCACACGACGCCACTTTCACGGAGGAGTTATTTTTGCGCAGTCTTTTATTTTTGGACGATGGTTTTTTTCAAAAATGCAAGAGGTTTGGGGAAGGAGGGGGAGAGTTAGCATATAAGGGGTGCGTCGAGACTGTCACCCATGTCCACACTGGTGGCTTCGTAAGGGGGTTCCTTCGGAGGTCCATCAGAAGCGTTCCCACGAAGATTCAATGAAAACTTGCCTGGGTCTTCGCTGGGAAAAAGCCATGAATCGTTTTAGTTCCAGGTTTAAATCAGAAATAGCAAACAGTTAGTGAAATTTATAAATAAGTAAATAAAAATTATGAAGGGAATTGAACATGAATATAATAATTGTATCAATAAACAGTGTTAAAAATTCAATAAATTTAAATTATTCGAATTTCATCATTTTTGCAATAAAATTTATATTAACAAAATGAAGTTTTATCAAATGTGATGCAAAATTTTGATGCTTAGTATTCTTATTTACCAAATCTTACAAAGTTTTGACTGCCATTTTTATTTATTGTTTCTACTTAAAAACTTCAAAAGGATAAATTGAAAACTTTAGACTTTGAAACATGAATTTTTAAATTATAATTTAAAATAAGAGTACATTATTTATTTATACTTTCATAGAACAACTATTTAAATTATTTGTATTTTTCTTAGCTTTAAAACTGGATTATTAAAGGGAAAATCCTATTCATTCATTAGAATAATGAACATATTTATGAGTACTGAATTATTTTATAATTCATTTTGATGCATAATTATTAATTTTTCATTATTATTATTATTTATGCATAATTATTAATTTTGATCCAAAATTATTTTAATTATTAATTTTCCCAATTATTACATTAATTATAAAGTTATTTGAGCAAAATAAACTACTGCATTATTTTTTTTACTTTGAAACATGCTCATTAGTAAAGTTAAATTTTATCCATTTAAAAAAATGTACAAGCTTTACAAAAATTTCAAGTATTATGTTCATTACTCTCCCAAAATGATGAAGCCGAACCATAATTTTAGGTATGACTGTTGTTCATTTACAATCTGTTTGAAAAACAAAAAAAAAATGATTGTTATTATGAAGATTCTGAGTTAATTTGATAATGTATACAATATACATTAATTCTGAAACTATTAATAATTCTATTAAAGTAAGAAAATCTATTTTTCATACTTCGTGATTTCTAATTCATTTGATTCTTTTTAGAAGACAATTAATAAAGCCAATTTGTGCAATAATGTTGTAATAAGTAAGATATGATTAAGAATATATTGTATGATATCAAGAAAATTAAAATATTAAGCCATATTATATTTCGAATATTAAACAATATTGTGCCATAATATTGCATCATCGTCTGTAATTTATTTCCCGAATATTAAATAAAATTGTAAATGTATAGTGAAATATCGTATCATCATTTTTAATTCTATGTTCTGAATATGGAATAATATTAAGAATTTAAATTGATAATATGTTATCTCATCGTTTCTATAGTGCAATATTCCATACAGCAATATTTTTAATTCTACAATATACAGTAATTTCCATTGTGTTATGTCATAATAGCTACAGCACGCTATTCCATTTATTGAACAACAGTATTGAAATATTATGAAATATTTTACTGCTAAGGATCTAAAAATAAGTTTTGTTTTACCACGCCCCCTCTCTACTTCGACTATCCAATAGAATCTTAAATGTACTTGAAAGAGTTAAATTTGATTTTAAAATATTTACTTTTTAAAACGATATATTGATATAAAAAGAAAAATTTTAAGAAATGCTCACAGTTTTTGTTGTTTCAGGTCCGAACACGAGCGACTGATTTTGCGGGTGAAGCGCTGATACGTCTTGTTGAGACGACAGTGGCATGCGACGGCGATCAGCGCCACCAAGGAGGCAGCCAAGCACAGCATGGTGCCAACCAGGTACATGTTGTGCCAGCGATCGAGAGCTTCTTTGTGGTGCTCGGAACCGCTCTTCTCTTCCGGCTCTCCGGGGTCTTCGAGAGTTCTGGGCAAAGGTTGGGCGGCAACCATGGCTTCTGCAGGGGGATTCAAAAGTTTTAGTAAACTGATATCCTTTACATTTGTATTGTCTTCATACGTTTTTAGGCTTCTAAGAAGCCTTTAAAATTTGAATGTTGTACGAATTTAGAAAAAAGCATGTAATAACGGCCTGTTATAGATATGAGCATATGTAAACAGCTCAAACCCATATAAAGAAAATCAAAAAAACTATTTATAACATATACATAGATACGGATAGATATTTTTTGTTTCGTATAACAGTAATACAGGGTAAGTCAAAATGAATATAGCAATTACAAACGGCTATAACTATTTAATGAAAAAATATTTATCGATAAGATTTACACAGAATGTAGAAGAATCTTCAAAATTTTATATACAGAAGTCATAGATGTTCTATGTGACTTCCCTTGGTCACACGGACAGCATCTAATCGGTATTCCATTTCACGCCATACATTCTGAAGCATTTGTTCATTAACCGACTCAAGCGCATTACAAATGCGTACTTTCAGTTCTTCAATTGTTTTGGGCAAGGGAAACACAAACACTCTGTCTTTCACATAACCCCATAGGTAGAAATCACAGGGTGTCAACATCCTGTTTCCTCAAACATCCGATGCCATCTGCGTATGTTGTTCGCATTTGGAGGTTCTTCATTGTACCGCTGACGAAATTTTCTCTGCACTGTAATAACAGAACGGCAACTGTGAAATTCCAACACAGAGAATGCTTTCTGCACGGGACTAGTCATTTCCACTAATGAGACGCCGCGCTGAACAGGTTTCTTGTCGTTGCGAAGTTCGATTTCGCGCATGCGCAGGCATCCGCTTGGCTGCACGTGCGCTTTACGTTAATAAATTTTGAAGTTCCGTCTACATTCTGTGTAAATCTTATCGATATATCTTTTTTCATTAAATAGTTATAGCCGTTTGTAATCGCTATATTCATTTTGACTTACCCTGTATTTGAGACATTTTATTTTAAATTGTTAGTTTATTTACGGTTTCAGTTTTGTTCAGTTCACAAAAATGTTTTAGTTTGAACTACAATTACTCATTGGTAGTTTCTTAGTTTTTAATCATCAAATTATAAATAAATATTAAGTTTAATTTGCTAAAAATAATGTGGGAAAAAATAATGGGTCCAGCCTGAAGAATTTATCAAATGTTACCTTCAAGCAGGGGATTTTTCTACGAGGGTTTTGACTTTTATCCATACATTGTTATCCCTTCACTCCCACCCCCCCAAATCCCAAGAAATTGAGATTTTTTTGATGATAAGAATTAAAATAAAAAATCATAACAACTTCTCACAGTGTGAGTTTTCGAATCTAAAAGGCTTGATATATGATTTTGAAATGATTAAGATCGGTGTAGCCTAGTTGGTAGAGCGTTGGACTCATTTTCCTTAAGTTGCGAGTTCAAACCCCACCAGTTGAAGACTCCTCGTGTGTGGTGGTGATCCTCCAAGTCGAGATTAATAACACTGGGGACACTGGGTCAAAGATGATCGTTCTCTGTTCCAGATCTGAGTTACGATCTGTGGATGAATGAATGAAGTCTGCCCCGTAAAAAGGGTTTTTGACGTATATGAACTAGAAGTCAGACTTCTGCCGTCGGATGCTCAAGGATCCATACCCTCAGAAGCTACTGCACTCCTTATTTACACTGTAAAGCGGAAGGAGACAACAATATCTGAATTGATTATGAATTTATATAATAAGAAATCTGATAAAAAAGTTAAACTTTAATTCAATTGCCAAAAAAGAACCTTATGTGAGATTAGAAGCCCGCCTACTTAGCCAGAAATGGCATTTAAATTACTCTCAATCTTAGACCTCTAAATTTCTTCTACAGTGAGATTTTTCTCTAAAGTGCTTTAAATACATTTATCTTTACAGATAACTGTCTATTATTAATTGTTTCGTCTTACAGCAGTATTGTGACTGTACAAATCAGTAGACCACTGTGAGTGAAAGAGGCCTAAATATTTAATAAATCGCGTTGATTTACACAAATCACTATTATATTGCAGCATTAAACATTGATTAAATGTATGCAATTAATCTGACACTCGAAAATCTTCGATGGCATTCGACTTGATAAGCTTTGGTTCAGGATTTGGGAGCAGAGGACAAATCCATAAATATAAATCAATTTCATAATAAACAGCGCCATCTGCAGGCAATTCCTTCTTCTATGTTTATTAGATTTATAATTTAATATACATTAATGACGTAATTAATTATTTAAAGTTTTTTAAAGATTTAGTTAAATTAAAAATAAACTCAGAATAATGTTATGAAATTTAATATAATCTAAATTTACAGGTAGTTGGCAATGCTGTTTCTAGTATTATTTCGTAGCATCGTATCGTAATTTCTAATGAATTTTAATTAATTTTATAATATAATTAAAATTTTAATTTATTAATAATTAATTTTAACAGAATAAAATTTTGACTTAAATATTTTATAATCGAAAGTCTGCAATATTATTTTTAATTTTGTGCCAAATTAGTAATATTTAATCACATAATTATATTTTATTAATTAGGGAAATATAATTACTTTTAATTGTACAATCATTGTTGATTCAATTTAAATTATTTACTCATTTCTCATTGTTTTCTTTAACATTGATTTTATTTCACCGTAGATGTTTCCTTGTTATGTTGCCTCTGGAATCGGAGCAATATATTTGAATTCTTTCAAAAAAAACTTACGAATTATGAGAAGAATATAGGTCTCCAAAAATGGTATCATTGTTTTAAATTTTTTTTTCTTGATTGTCGAATTTCATTAATTTTTAATCTATATTGTGTCATTTTTTAACGATTTATGCAGTTTCTTAACGAGATAATTTGACATAATAAATGTTAGCTCCGTCATATATTTAATGCAAATAAATAATGCCGAATTTTGAAATAAGCATCATACCTTCGCATAAATCTCCAGTGAAACCCGGATTGCAGGAGCAGAAGTAAGAATCCAGACTGGGCCAGCAACTGCCGCCATTTTGGCAAGGGTTAGGATAGCAGGGATCGTAATGCTGAGTGCAACCAGGACCTGTATATATAAGCAAAAATATCCTCTCATAAATAATTAATGATATAATTATCCTGTAATAAATTGACTTCGAAATGGGCAACATTATACACAAACAAAACTTCCCAAACCATATATAAAAGCCCTGCTCCGAAAAGACATGCTAGAGGAATGGCAAGGATATTGGAGCAATGGTGACACAGGCAGGAAAGTCTTCAATATTCTGCCTTCAGTCAATCTTTAACCTACAAACTGGATCAGAGAGGATATTATTTTTTTCTCGGAACACGGCCCTTTTCCTGCCTACCTTAAAAGGTTCAACCTTTCTGAGAGACCAGTGCAGTTGTGGTGGGACTGGCACGGCACTTCATTATGCCACGGAATGTATCCTCACAATCTCTTGGCATATGAAGAAACCGCCACCAAGCCATGAACTGGAATGGCTGAGAAGAGTCGCCAGCCAACATTTATTCAGGCAAAAAATCCATAGCACAATTAAATTTATAAGTGGAAAGAGAAATCTGGTCTCACCTTCCTAGTCCTCAACAAGTTTCATACTCAAAACAACTGAGGATAAAAACAAGCAGTTTCCTATTATACACTAACATCATAACTCATGTTAAATTTCAGCTTATAATAGTGTCAAACCATTTTTCAAAGAAGAAAATCTATGTAAACTTTTCTCATTATCATCTCATTTTCTTGTAAATTATGTAAATAATTTTGTTTTCATTTTATTTTTCTTACTGTATATATCTTATTAATTAAAATAAAATTCCCGTAACATGCCCACCGAACCGTGAGGTGACCAAAATGGTCACAGATACGGGGGTATGAGACGGCGTTCTCTTCTGTAATAAATTGACTATCTCATGAATATTTATAAACATCGGGAAAATAGAACGTTATTAATAATAGCTTAAGAATTTAGTCTATCTTAAAAAGTATTTTAATAATCAGGCAGGAAGCTTACCATAAGCAATAGAAATAAGTATATTTGTGAGCTTAGACTTTCTTGAAATGCTACTTTCTTCCTTCCCCATTCAAATATTTAATTGAAATGCCAGAATTATTAAATCAACTAAGCAATTAAATTGTTTTAATATCTATTTTTATCAATCGTCAGGCATAATTATTGTACCTGATTTCACGATGGGAAGTTTAAAAACCAGTCTTGAGCAATTAACTTGCTCTCCCAGAATATCGACTTTCTTAAAGGTCAAACTACAGATATCGAATATATTCATTAAAAATATTCCTTTTCATTTGACTAATCTGAAAAATATGAATGTAATGGAATTAGTCTATTACAAATTATTCCGCTTTTAAATTAAAAACGAAAATTGTTAAGAAATAAAAGCTGAATTGAAAATATTACGTCGGAGATTGAAGTTCTAAAAATAAAATCTTTTTTGTAAATGGTAAAATGTTTAGAAATGAATGATAATGATATTGACTTGAATTTAATCATAACTATGTTAACATAACAGACTATGTGTGAAATTAATTTTTAAAATAAATTAAACTATGAAAAAAATCATAGAAATTTGTCAATTTTGCATCGTTTTTATTATTATTTATACAAATTCTTAATTGGGTAATACGACAAACTAATTGATAATTATTCTTATATATACTAGATATTAGCAATAATATGAAAAATTTTCAGATCGTAACCTCACATAGATATTTTTAAGTTTTGACATAATTTTTTAAAAAATATATATGCATTATTCTAAATATCTCCTGAAGGATGATTTATTTGAGTTTAAAAAGAGTAAAAATTATTTTTTTTCACAATGCTTGTATCTTAAAAACGCTAAAATAGTTTTAATTAATATTTAACTTTAAAGAATTGAAAGTTTCTTATCTTTAAAATCATCATTAAAGTTCATCAAGATCAGACCGAAACTAAAAATTTACATTGATGTACAAACAGATAATCATATTGCTATAAAAATAAATACCTTCTTGTATTTTTATCATAATTTTTATAGTTATCAAAATACACACCGTTATATCCTGGGTGACAGATGCAACTGTAATTGTTTCCCCTGTCTACGCACTGCGCAGGAGAGGGGCATGGATTCGGCTTGCACAGGTCCACTTTCACTTGGCATCGTCTTCCCTCGTAACCAGGTCCACAGTGGCATCTATACCCTGCAACCAGGTCTTCGCATGCCCCTCCGTTGATGCACGGGCTCGAATCGCACTCATCATATTCGAACTCGCAATGATCACCCCCATAACCTAGCGGAGAACAAAATGTTAGTTTGTGATGCATATCATGTAGTAAAGCACAATCGCATGTATACTAAACACAAAATATTAGTAATTATGCATGTACGTGTG
>JAOUZG010039494.1:374172-392513 GCA_026289955.1 Argiope argentata
ATATTTCCACGATGTTGTTCGATATTTTGACTATGTTGTTCAATAATATCCGATTAACTAAAATACTATTACATGCATACTAAACACAAGTTATTAGTAATTCTGCAAGTACATTTATATTATTAGCATAATATATTGTACGATATTTCCATGATGTTGATCGATATTTTGAATGCCAATCAATATCGGGAAAATATTGTCAATGTTATTGGACATTTTGTGCTAATAGAAAGCTTTTAAAATAGTGAATTTTGATCAATATCTCTCTTGTGAAGCATATTTTAATGGGGGAGGGAATTTTATTACAGTGAGAATATATATTTTCAAATAAATATAAAATTATCAAAAAAGAATATTAATCTTCATTCATAAAAGAAAGCTTTCTATATTCTACAAATTTATAACACTAACTGTCATTACATTTGTCACAGGTAGTCCTTATAAGTGACTCAATAGTCCCCGGAACAGTTTTAAAATTTAATGCAGAAAGTGTTTAATTATTATTTTGTGTGGTTTTGCTAATTTATTCGCCAGTTTTATTGTTTCTGTTAATTACTGAGAAGAATCAATGTTTTATGAATTAGATTAACAAGTTGTTGTTAAGATCATCTTTCTGTGTATGTCTAAATAAGTTTTGAGATATTTTTAGAAAATGATTATTGAAAAAATTTAAGAAATAAAATTGATATTAAGGCATCCGATATTCTGTTATTGTTATCTTTTTCAAATATTTTCAGGAAATATCTGAATTATTATTCTCTAATTTCAAGAAAAAAAAATGCTTCAAAATGTTTCTATTTATTTGTAATTATTTTCTTTTCTAATTGTTTCAACATTTTTCTTTCAGATCTTACAAATATATATATTCTTCTCTGTTACTATTACCGGCTTAAACATATGCATGTCTTTCCAATCTTTCAACGAGAGGAACCGATAGAGATTATGTTCTGATTATGCTGAAAATTCTTTTCATCTAATTTAAAATCTAATAGTACCGCTTATGTCAAAGTTTTCAATATCAACTACCTACCTTTTCTTTAAAAAAAAATCATCTTTGATTTCAGTTATTTGTTTTTATCGTCTGCAGTTGCCTAAGTAAATCTTTTGCTTGGAAGAAACAATCAATTGTCCAATATCATGATTAAGTTTTATTGTTTAGAAATTGCTTCTATAAAACTTTTTTTTTTAATTTTATTATTGCGCTTTTGAATTTACTGTTATTTAATAGATCAGAAGCAATGTAATGTAGGAATTTCTAATTTGTGATGAATCAACAAACAGATTTTAATTCCACTGTCATCGAATCTCTTTATCCAGATAATTTAACATCTTATGTTCATTACTTAGATGAAAAATTTCTTTTTTAAAAAATTTTCTTTCTAAAATATTTGCAGGGGCAAAATTACGTTAATCATTGCCATACACATAATACACATTCTATTATAAGTGATAATTTTTTTTTAATTTTTTGGTGATTAATTAATGAAACGTAATCCTAAATACGAAGACACAAGTTCCTTCTTTTATAATAGCTTATATTTCTTTCAAAAAGTTGTCTGTCTTTAGTGAATTTAGAACTTTTTCATAGCCCTGATTTCTGAGATATAATATTTATTCATGTATGAAATGTTTTTTAAAACATACTTTTGATGGTAAAAAAATAAATATTATTCTTAAATAGGAAGAAAATGTATAAAATGGAATTAAAAAAAAGAGATGATGAATCCGTCGTGAATACTTTATAAAAGATCTACCTCAGGTAGAGGTTCAAACCAGGGATTTTTTTTTCTGTGAGGGTTCTGAATTTGCTCCAAGTATTGACCTATCGTGACCAGACAATTCTAAGAAATTCAGCTTTTTGTAGTCATTGATTAATATCAATAAAGCCATGATATTAAAATTAGGCAATAATATTCAAAATTAATTGCCAATTTAAGAATCATTTTGCTCGTAATTAAAGAAAAAAAGTTGAAGTACTAAATATGGAAGGAACATCATGACATTAAAATCTTGTTCAATGAGATAAGAAATTTTATTTTGACAAAAAAATTTAGACTTGAGTGTCTACTATTGGTATGTAAGTGTTTATTAAAAATAATATCAATAAACTCAATATTTTTAGCTTTGTATGCGAGATATTATACTTAAATAATTTTAATAATTAAAGTTGAAATGATTATAAACTCTGAACAGTTTTCGAGGATTTTAGCAGAAAACTAAGATACTGTATAGCTGCAGATCAAGAAACTGAAATATTAATCCCGCTTCTAATTAATGATAATAATTAAATCAATTTACCCTGAGGCCATGCGAAAAGTATTGCTTAAAATCAAAAATTAATTTAAGTATAACTTTGATGTTTTGCAACTAAACTTCCGAATGATTTAATTGCAATACTTCATTTAATTAAAGAAATATTCATTAGAAATCAGAAACAACCGCTTTTCTCTAGCATGGTACCTTGTATTTAAAAACAACACGGAAATGTTTCATTAAAGCAGATGGAATTAATAATAAGTTTGACAAGGAACTATTGCAAAACGCTTAATTTAATTACGATAAAGCATTTCTTGAAACTAACTACATTTTAATTGATGTTTTGTGCTCTCATGCTAAGTTCTTCCCAAGTTTCATCTGTTTTCTCCATCTTCATTAATTTAATTAAACTTCTTGTATTTTAAGAATATCTGAGTAATTATTAATTTTTATTTTTTTAAAAAAGATTTTTTGAAAAGGCATATCAAAATGATTAAAATCAAAGATGATAAAATATCGTTAATTGAAAAAAAATTGAATTAACATTAGATACGTTATTATTTTACATTTCATTTTATGTTTTAGAAACATAATTATTTCCTTTTACACTGACTTTATGTTGTACAGTGGATTTAATCATCCGCCAAAATTTTGTTTCATGTATACTTTCATCTAATTTGATTAATTTTCTCATTGCGATGAGGATTTTTTTAAAACTTTTTCTTGGTGTATTAGAGTTCCGAAGTTGTACACAATTGGTTTTTCCGGTAACATTGAAATATTTTTTAATACGTTTAGAACTTATTTATTGATTAATACCTTAACTGAAATTTAACTTTCCTTTTGCTTCAATTTTCATACTGATCGGGAATTCAAGGAAATATAATAGTAAAATGCTATCAAAATTTTAAAACAGGAATTATAAAATAAGGTAAAATTGAAAGTTATTGTTGTTTCGAAAAACACTATTTTTAAGCTGACTTCACACGAGGCCAACTACTGCGTACCATACTACGTCTAGACTACCTCAGAAACATCATGTGACTTCAATGAATCAATGGTAAACGGATGGTTCTTCGAATAGGTATTTGCCACTGTCCCATTGTGGTCACATGATTTTCCTAAAGTAGGTGTGATCTTCTAATTGCGCGCAACTGTTGTCCCTGTTTTGTTGTCTCTGTACTCTCCTCATATGAACAGTTGAGACATTGTCGTTGGGATAACCATTTGCCATCGTTCCTATATGGTCACGTGATTTGTCTTGAAATAAGCATGATCTTCTATTGCGTGCAATAATTGGTCACGTGTTAATTTACCTTTACTGTAGTGAAAAAAAGCATTACAGCGCCGTCTATAAAAAAAATTGTAAAAAAAGATGCATTTGACAACTTTCACCTGATACAAGTGGGTACACGAAACGGGTGATAAAAGACTTAGCATTACAAAAGATTGGTTTTTATCCAAATTATAGGCCACCTAAAGGAAGGAAGCATTGTTCTTAAGAATATTAGGATAACTTAATGAAAAATCTGAAGTTGAAAAAGATTTTGAAACAGGCAAAGAGAAATTGAAATGTGTGAAACTCTCAGCAAAATGAACTTTAATCAGGACAAAGTCACAAGCATTGTCAAAGGTTATCAAAGACATTAGAATAGAACCGAAGCTCACAAAAATTGAGCAACTTCAGTAAAAACTAAATAAGATGACAAAGGAACATTATGAAATTGAAACCTCCCAAAATTTGGAAACTATTCTGCAACAACTCGAAGAAATAAATGAACGCATCCAAATAACTGGGGGTAAGTCTCTTGATGTATTCTTTAAAATATACCGAAAATATTAATATTTATTTGAATGATAACAATAAATCTAATACCGGTTTATCACTTATTCCATTGGCAAAGTTTTCAAAGCTGAATTTGGAAATTCCAAAATTCATTTATTTTCGAGCAGCTCCAAAACTAAAGTTCTTACAGTCGTCTAGCCATAAGACTTATTCTTTTATTTAATGCGTTAGAAAGTTGTTATAAGAACAAATATAAATAAATTTTTGTGTTCTTCACTTCAAATCATGCTAAATTGTAGAGTATCAACAAAAGAATTAATAATTTTAATGGTCTATAATAATAAAAAAATTAGAGCTTTATTAAAGTTTATGACGTATAAACTGGGTGATTTATCAGCCATAATTTTTAATAAATATTATTCTTCAAAAGCTGATAAATAATAAATAAAATGTTTCGAAATAATAAAAGCAGCGAAAATTTGGATATTTGACTACATTATGAAAATAGGGCGATGTTCGAAAATAAGACTAGTGTTCCTATTGCTAAAATGATGCATTAAAATATTGCAGTATCAAATAGAGCATAAACATTCGTAGATGTAATCTTTTTAAATCTTGTGCTCTCTGAATTACTTTTTATTAACCTTAAATTATTCGTAAACTTTGTATTCTTTATCTAAATTCTTACTCTCTTTATAAATTTAATTGCATTGCAATATTTATCCATTTAATGTAGAAATAATTTGGTATGCAATAACAAACTTTACCTTCAATCTTGTACCTGCATGTCTAAATGTATACTTACAGTTTTAGCTTGGAAGGGATTACATAATTCGTTACTGACTCAAATAAACTTGGCGTTTCAGCTAAAGATCTCAATATGAGGAAACTGGAAGGGGAGAAAGAGACGAATTCTTATGATATTAAGTGGGTTTGAAAGTCAAGCAATAGTTTGTTTTGACGTTTAAGTATAAATCTGAAAATTAATTACATTTGTTTACATTAAGACTGGTGATGGATATAGAATTAAAAAGTTTATTAGATATCGCCTCAACTTTGTGGTCCATGAGTGAAGATATGGCAAGGAAATTAGTTATTAAATTGAAGTCTGTAAATCAGGAAATAATAAACATAAATGCAATTAGGCAGTTGGCCATGTATGCAGTTAATATTTAAGTTTCACATATATGAAATGTTATTTTCCAGTAAAACAAACAGTGAACAGAATTTGGCATGTTCTAGAATCCTAAAAAGTTAATTTTTTGCATACGAAATAAAGATTAACGGCAAAGATCGTTTCTCAAGAAGATAAGATTTTCGAAATTGTGAGATCAATACTTTTCGAACCTCATTGGACTCATTGTTACGAAGATTAAGATATTTATGGAAGGCTTTTGGAAAATAAATTTTTAATGTTACCAACTATTTCCAGATGGAAAAAGAATGGTAGAATATTTTTCTAAAATTATCAGAAATAGTTTCTAAATTTTAAGATTTATTCTATTTTCTGGAGTAGCATACGTAGGGATATAATGGTATATATAAATGTGCTTAGTTACATTTTAAGTATACTCATGTGAAGTTATAGCCCATTTGCGTCCAAAGTTTAACACGTAAACTTAGAATGCAGTATTGACCTACTAACCCTCTGCACTCGGAAAAGTAATTAGATGCATAATGATTAAATGTACAAGGGCTTGTTTATTGATACTAATTTGTGTGTGTGTGCATTTAAAATTGAACGTATCTGCCTTTTTACTGTTCTGTAGGTATTTTCAATAATCAAAATTGAAAAATAAATAAAATTTCAAAATTAGGGACCGTTTTGAATGGTGTCCAAGTGGCTCCATCGAATGCAATGGGTTAATATAGAGAATATTTCATGGAAAATAGTATACACGTATATTGGATGTTTTAGACAAAGACTTTCTGAGATAAAATAATGGGAAATCTGCTTTCAGATATGAAGATATTGTTAAAGTTTATTATGTTTGGCTACTATAGTTTTTTAATGTTAGTAATTGTTAGTATGTTTATTTAATGTTAATAACAGATTTAAAAACTGAAGCGTTTATTAATAAATAATATTAAATAGATGACACATTTCAACACTACGCATTCATAGTCTATTGCATGAATGCACAGTAGAGATACCTGTAAAAAAATTTACAAAAAAAAAATCAATCAACAGATAAACCCTGATATACCTTAAAGCACAAAATGGTTAATAACATGACTTGGTTTAACATAGCAAACGGTTTTTTATTCAAATTACGATGAGACAGTATCAAAGGCTAAGAAAGATCATTTCTTTGTCTAAAATAAAGGACTGTTAAATAAATCATCTCAAAAGATTAAAGCGATAGAAGCAACAGGCTAAAAAAATTAAACTACAAAAAATAGGGAAGACTATTTATAAACCGTCATTAAAACCTCAAATATATTATGAATACGATTTTAAAGCTCAATTATAAACTTTAACCTTTTGCGATTTGATAAAGCATTTTTATGTGAAAAAAAATCCTGTTCTGCGATTAAATTTAACGATGTTCTTTTTTATTATTATTCTATTATCTTGTAAATTTTATAAAAGATTTCTGAAAATAAAAAAAAATTAAGTTGTCGAGAAAAGACCAATTAAAATGACTCCCAATTAAAATGGAAAAAATGGTGGAGGAATTTTATTTAATTCTTTTTTTTTTTTCATTATCATGCATTTTGTTTTGCATTAATTAAATATTGAATTGCTACATCCATTTTTTAATTGTTTTACAAAGCAAAATTAAAAAAGCATCCAAATCTCTTGCTGCTTTCTTTAACTTTTCGTTAGTCATTATTCCTTACTAATTTAATAAGATATTTTAATGCTTAGCTTTAGTATGATAAATTATAACTGAGTATTTTTGCTTTGAGAAATATACTTTAAACTGAAAAAAAAATGTAGAAAAATGATGAATCGTGGAATTCCAGGTACAGAATAGGAACGAAAATACTCTAGAAAAAATATAGGGCGTTTGAAATTCTTTAATTCAATATGTTGGTTATAAAATAATCGTTCCCCCCCCCCCTATTTTAAATATGCTTCTAATAAATCGGAAATGTCATAACCTGATTAATTACTAAAAGGAGTGTAGATATAAGGTTTCCTTTAATTTTATATCAGTTTATCTCGGTTTTTCTTCATAACTTTGCGATAGATTTTTTTTTCACAGTAATATAAGAAGTATTTTTCAGTAAAACTTTTTTCTAAAACTCAGTAAATTTTTATCAAGTATTCAGCTAATTAATATTCCAATCATTTGAACGCAAATTCATTTCATACGACAAAAAAACATTAAACTAGTTCCATGTTTTCTCATATATATGAGATAATATGGAAATAGTTCAGTCTTTTTTTAATCATTACGAATCAAAGGCTCCAAATTCTTTTCAATATGATTTTTTTATAATATATACCTGTGTAATTCCTTATATATAAATATATTTGTGTGATGTCATGCTCTGCTTGAATTGGTATTACCGGAACCCTATCCGATTATTCTAAAGAAATGTTTGTTTTTAAAGAATGGCATTTATTTCTGACATTTTAACAAATGATACACTATTTTAAATATTTCATAGACCTGTCATTAGTTAAGCATTTATCAAAGTTTCATTTATTTCTCGGTCTCTCTTATTTCTACGTGATGCCGTGGAGGCCTGGTGGCAAGATTTCAGCTTCAGGGTAAGAGGGTTTTGGGTTTGAGACCCGATTCTTCCAAAGATCTACTGTTGAAGTGTGTCTGGCTCAGATTAAATACTTCAAACCCTAATGACTTTCCTTAGGAGCAGTTTGAATTTTAGGGAAAGAGGAGGCAGCTGAAGTGTCGTCCGCGTCTTCTGATTGCGGTTTAAAAGTAAGAAATAAGTTCCAAATCAGTTAGAGTATTGCTTTAAAACGGGACGATTATATATATATATATATATATATATATATATAATATAGCATCCAGAAACGTAAAATAACTTTATATGGTTACGATGTATTCACGATATACCTCAGTATTCGGAAAATTCAACGGCATTTTGGTGATACCGTATAATATCTTATACAAATAAGGGATCATGCTTTCCCAATACAAAAATTGTTTATTAATTTGTATATAATAAACAATTTTTATATACAAATTATTGTATATAAAATTAATAAAGTACATTGTCTCTAAATAATGTTTTTAAAACATTGCTGAGTTTAAATAAATTATAAATGCTAGTATAGACAATAAATTTTTTCTCGAAAAATAACAAGAATAAAAAAGAATTTAATATATTCATTAATTTTTTTTGTAATAACAGTACAGTTTTTAATATTAACTACTTTGATGGGAATTAGAATTTAAAAAAATATTGTTAAACTTTTAGCGAATTATATTTATAATTTTAAAAATAAATCCTCTCAACTTTTAATAATAACCTTTTTATTAGAAGTTTTTTAAAAAAGCAGAAAACGAAAGAAATGTCCTGCTTGCTTGATTCAAAAAGTGATTTAACCTCTAAATTTAAAAGAACAATTATTTAATAATATTAGATACTAATTTTAGTCTTAAACGAGTTTTTTTAATACGCAAAACCTTAATTATAAGAACGTTACATAGTTTTCTAGGTATAATAAGCAATCTGCTTAAAAGACATGTCGTCTTCTCTACTGCTGTGTTTTTATTTTATTTTTCTAGTAATTTCCTTAAATAAAATAAAATGTAAACGAAAGATGTTGAAACTTGCCTGGGAGGCAATAGCACTTATAACCACCGAATCCATCTTCGCAAACTCCGTGGACACACGGGTTGGACAGACACTCATTGACATTGGTTTCGCAAACAGCCCCGGCAAATCCTTTAGGGCATTCGCAGGTGTACTCGGTCTGGTTACCGATGCAGGTGCCGTTGTTGAGGCAGGGGCGGCGGTCGCATAGGCTCACCTCCCCTTCGCAGGACCGTCCCCGGTAGCCTGTTCAAAGTACATTAGTTAGAAATACCCTTTTGGAAAACATTCTACATTAAAAAGCAGAATAAATGTCAATAACATAAAGTATACAATTGGAAATTTAATATCGTGTTTTTATTTTGTACGTTTAACTAATAAAATCATTAGAGTAAAAATAAATATGTAATGCACCTTGTATCTGAACGAAATAACAAGATACAAGTTGAAATAAATGAACATTACTTTTGTTTACTAAATTTTTCATGTAATATGTTTTCATTTTGTCATATATTTCATATGTTTAATAAGAATTCGGTATACAACAGATATCCGTGATCTTAATCCATAAAGAACACTATAAAATCCTCATGAATTAGTGCATTGTCATCCAGAAATATAGGATATTTGTGAGGCTTAATTTTCAAATGCTTTACGAATAATTTACTTTTTTATGATGTTAAAAAGTATTAAGAATGAAAGCAATCATGTAAATGTATACGAGCAAAAGAGCTGTAAAGTTAGGTTAAATTAGAAATATATCATTTGATTTACGCCTCTGTTGGATACGTGGACTAAAATTTTGGTTCAAGAGTCAAGCAATTTAGACAGTATATTTTTTAATCTTTAAATTATAATGAAAAATTTATTTTTCTGTAAATAAAACGAAGCATGAACAAAATTCACATACAAAGATTGTGAAATCCATATTTTATTTTTATCTTTTTGTACTGAATTATTACAGTAGTCAATAAGCTTAAGTATGCATTTTTTATTCTTTAATATTTATGCTGATTCATTATATTTTCACTTCACATTTAATCAGAAATTATTCCTAGTATGTTCCAATTTTGCATTTCAAATCCGGTATTGTACTTCTTCTACGATGAATGATTATTTGGTTCGATTCGATTTTAGTGATTAATTTATGTTTAGATAGAGAGGAAGAATGTTGTTTATAATGATTGATTCAGTAATTAATTATTGTTTTATTTTAATGTTTCTATATTATTAAATTAGAAGCGTAATGCAAATATGTTTTTTCTTAAGTATGCTGCCGATATGTGCGAGATTTTCTACCACAGATTTAAAAAGTTAGTGTTTTCTCATTTAATCCGAGGTATTGTCAATAAAATAACCGTGCGTCTAGATGATGCACATCTTCCAATTCAAAAAGATTTTGCTTCTTAATTGAAAATGAAGAAAGAAAATTTCTTAATTCCACCCTACTGTATAAGTATTCTTTTCTATCATGAGATTAATGCAAATTTTAGAAGAAAGCGCTTTAATCTATCTATGCCATAGAGATATCTAAGACAGTTATTCAGAAAGAGACATTCTATTTTATTATACAGCTTAATTACTGAGGATAAAGTAAATTTTAAGTGTATCTTTTCTTAAATTAAGAAATCTAATATATTTGGAGGTTAACAGGAATATTGAGAAAAGACATTGATTTATTAAATAGAAATGAAAAATAAATAAAGATTAAAATGAAATCTGTTATGCATATTTCAATGTATCATGTTGGAGCATCATTTCTTGAACGGCGAAGCACCACGTGCTCGCGCAAGTGAAATTACATTTTTATTCATTTTAATCGCTTCATTGAATGAATCACTTTAATACTGCAAACGATACAAAACACTTTGTCTCGCACTTATTGTTTAAAAAATTATCACATTTCCTATTTATTTCCTTTCATATAACCACGTGCTCAAAATAACATTTTTCTAGGTTTTATTTGCTGTGATAATTAATTTATTTTTTTAAAATCAGAGCTTTTGTAAATGCGAGGGCATCACGCTATTAAAACATGATTTTTTTGAAATTCTCGTACAGATAGTAAAATTTTTATTTTTCTCCAACTGAATTTTCATTGGCGTCTAAAACCTCATCTCAAAAAGATGTTCTGACATGATTATAAAATATAGAGCTTATGGAGTTTATAGTCTCAAAATTTCGAATACCATAAAATACCCATTTTGTGCCTTCTTCTACTGATAAATAAAACTAATATTTTATATAAACAAGAAACATTTCAACATAAAATCAATTCGCACTTATTCATGTTCATAATTATTAATAGAAAACTAAATGTCCCCCGAATTTGAAAGCTTTAATTAAGTATCGATTTTATAAATAGTTTATTAAAGGTTGCTTATAGTTCTTTGTTTGCACAGATGTTTTAAATTATTAATTCAAATAAACTAACGCTGTTTTAAAATGAGTTGCTTGAAGACGATTTAAACTTCATGAGATAAGTTTACTTTCAATAACACAGCCCCTTTATCTTGGCTTGTATTGATTAAAAACCACTGAAAGCGGTTCTATACCATCGAATTTATTCCCTTAAACGTTGAAAAGAGGGACATCGATCCTTAAAATAGCCAAATATAGCCTGAATAGTCTCTTCCAGGATGATGAAAGGAATTTGATTATAACGCATTATTAATTCAGTTTCGTTCTTAGAACTTGAATTTTAATTTGCTCTGGGAATATGTGAAATTCAAAATTTTTTTAATGAAACTATTTAACAGAATGTCGTTTTTATCTCTAAACTTTAAGATATAATAGGCAAATTCTATTTCGTAAATGCCCCGTGATTCAGAAATATTATGTTAAAAATTCTATTATGTCGAAAATACAAAATATGTATTATGTAGAAAATAACTACAAAATATATACAATGTCGAAAATACAAAATATGTGTTATGTCGAAAATAACTACAAAATATGCATTATGTCGAAAATACAAAATATGTATTATGTCGAAAATAACTACACAAATATGGATTATGTCGAAAATACAAAATATGTATTATGTAGAAAATAACTACAAAAATATATATAATGTAGAAAATAACTACAAAAATATATATAATGTAGAAAATAACTACAAAAACATATATAATGTAGAAAATAACTACAACAACATATATATAATGTAGAAAATAACTACACAAACATATATAATCTAGAAAATAACTACACAAACATATATATAATGTAGAAAATAACTACACAAACATATATATAATGTAGAAAGTAACTACACAAACATATTTTATGTCGGAAAATATATTATACTTCAACCAAAAATTTTCTCTGGGATATACTTTCTACTCCATTCTGAAATTTAAAAATAGTTCCTAATAGTTTCCTCTGAGTAAATAAATAATACAGGATAATTAAAAAATATTGTAAATTTAAAATTTTACTTCTAATAATTGATAATAGAGATAGAAGCGATACATAACGTTTAGAGGAAATTTCTGAATTTTTTTATGCATCCTGTAAGATTTCTATTTGTTATGCGCCAAATGCTGAATCCGAAGTTCATTTATCGTCACATATGAAATAACTGGTTGATTATTAAATTTAATACTCTAACATTTCTAACTTTTAGTAATTTAAGCAGACACTGCTTATTGTAAAATTCCAATTCTCATTCTCTACTATTTGTGGGTTTTCTACGGTCATGTTAGAAATCTGTTGGGGAAATTTCAAATTTTCATTTTATATGTGAGAATAATAAGTGCTTTTATTTTTGTATATATAACCATCTATAAACATCTTGAGTTAATTAAAACTCTGCGTATAACAAAGTTTCCTTTGCCATACATTCTGTAGCCCCATATTGTTGTTGTTTCTAATGGCACTTGGCCATGGACAAGCTCACTGATGCAGTAATCGATTTTAAGCCGAAGGTGCGTCTCTTGTTTCAAGTAGCGCCAGCTAGGGCCAAGAGTATGCCTCTGCTACACACTCAACACATTTGCTTGCACAGCCCCTTTTTACAGGAAGGCACATTCATACACTTCGCAGATAATACACAGAAGAACAACCATGCCCTCACCGGGACTCGAACCCGGGATACCCAGATCACCAGGAAGATGTTACCTCTGGGCCAGGATACCGGCTAGTTCAAGAGTAGATTAATTGATTTCATACAGCAACTTCAACAAGTGAATGTTGGCATGTCCATGTTTTTTCGTAGACAAACAGCCAATTAATTATTTTAAAATAATTCAAATATAAAATTAAAAAATGAAAAAATATATATATAATTTCATTTATTGTATTATAACTATCAATTTATTTGTTTCTATCGATTGTTCGTATTTAGATATAAATATTTTAAATCTCTTTCTTTTTGAATAAAATTTTCTTAAATGCCCTTCAATAATGCTAATCTTTTGATAATTTTAAATGAATCTGATTTAAACCTAATATTATGCCTTTGTTGTCACAAATGTTGTCAAGTTATTTTAAATTTTATTTAATAGTCTTTTTCTTTAATTATTTTATTAAAAAAATTAAACAATTTATTATGCTGTTTATAGGATAAGAAAATAAATGGAGTTTTCTTTCGAGATTTTTACTTATTTCAATTTATAACCGCACCATTTTGCAATCTCTTATCACGTTTTCATGCTTTGTATGTACTTATGTATAGTTCTGTTATATATATCAAATATTCTTTATCCTTATATAATCAACTCTGTATTAATGCCAGTAAATCTCATATATATAATTACAGAAATGAAATGTATCAAATTTAAAGAATGAAAAAGAAAATAAGAGTACTGCTAAACCATTTCAGTACTTATTAATGATTCTATTTGAATGTCTTCAAAATAAATAATTCTATATTAATACTAAGTAGTATTATTCCAAACGAAACCACCGGAATTTTCAATCAAATGGCTTCCCGCCTGATATTGGCTTAAAAATTTCCAAAAAATGAATACATTTTAAAAATATGTCTAAAATATTGATGCTATTTTTAATAAAATTTTAAAAAGAGTATTTTTATTAAAATCTGCTAAAAAAGTAACTTTAACATTGCATTTTCAATATCATATTTGATTTAGTCCTGTGACGATGGCTTATCTTATTTTAATTTTAATTTTCATTCTGTTATTAAAATTAAAATTTTAATTAACATACTTCCCAAAAATTAAATTTGTTGAAATATCTCTAAATTGATATTATTAAGTATGAACATATATTTTTCAAATTAAATGTCTAACCCATTTCATTGAAGATTCAGATTTTCTAATTCTGAACCAATCGTTATAATTATAAAAAAAAAAGAATAATTTTTAATATTTATTTAGCCCCTAAATCATTTTTATCATATGAGCAATATGTATTTCCTTTAAATAACTCTACTAATGGAAGCATAACTATCAAAAAATTCATCCTCTAGTGATAGTAATGAATATCAATAAGCTCTTCAGCTGGCATAATAAAAAAAGAATCAAAAGTGAAAAAAACTCATTGAATGAAAATTTGGATCGATTATATTATCATCCCATTAGCCATAAAAATCAGAGACTAACATCAGACAGATATGATCTTCATCGTATAAAATTATTTCCTTTCTCTTTTTTTAGAAAAAGATCATAAATCATCTTTAGTAATAATTCCAAATGAAGTAATAATGACTTTTCAGCATAATGAACATACTTTAATGTTGAGATATACTTTCGCTGAGATTAATGGAAAATGAAATCATGGTTGTTTTATAAATTTCCTTAAATTAAAAGGGGGAAATTAATGATTAAGAATATAAAAAAGTTGTATTGTTTAACATGGTTGAATTATTATTTGAATTAAAAGTAATTTGTACTATTCATTTCATCTTTTTTAAATTAAGGAATTCGTTTGATTAAAGATGAGTTAGGCATCATTAATCTTACAACTATATTCAATGGTCGTAAAATTGAGATATGAGCTGTCTTGAAATTATTGTAAGTGTAATAATAGCAGTAAAACAAAACTTTTAAATACATGATCAAAATTCCTTTTAATTATGGGTATAAAAATTTCATTAGATCGGTAATTTCTAATTTTATAGTATAGGTTCTCTCTTTTAATATAATAATTTTTTAATTAAAAGTTAAAAATTATGTAAATTATTTTTTTAATTCATAGTTTTATTTACTAACGTATGGTTTAAAAATTTCTTTTTAAGAATTTATTAATTACTGTTAAGTTTTTACAATTCAAAATATTTGTAAAAATATTTCTTAATCTTGTTATGAATTTTGTATAAATTAAATGTAAATATGTATGATTTTTTGTGTAAATAATGTAAATATATTTTAACTATAATGTAATAGCTCGTCCGAGAAAATAGACCGTTCTAAGGGAATTTACAACAGAAGAACGCCATATTTGACAATTTGGCGATGTAGGTGTGTTGGCGATATAATGAGGTCGCCAAAAGTTTTTACAACCCGCAAAAATGTAGTAGAAGCTCAGAAATAAAGATTTGGTCTTGTATAGAATATTGGAGAATTTAAAAGGCGCAGCTTAAGGAGAAGAATCAGAATAGTTTGGAAAATGCGCTAATTAGATGAGCTTGAGAGAGCGTCTTTCTCTGTGATGTGCGTCCAATAGCTTTGCTATTAACCGAAATTAGAAGATTAAATAGAGTTCATTCTATGTGAATTAGTAGCTTGTGTTGCGTATGTTTAATACACGTTTCCCCAGACAATAAAGTCTGTAATTGTGCATCGTTCTTGTGTCAGAATTTTTCGTAATAGTATTAGCAAGTAAAATAAGATGCTTCTTTAACCAATTAGTTTATTTCTAGACAGCATTTTTAATTATAATTAAATTTTCTAGTCATTTAAATTGTCGTATTTCTTGTTGGTAGTATTCAAAAGAATTTCATCTAACATTAGATTGTTTGGAAATACAAATATTTCTTATGAATACGCATTTTTAAAATAGGTCTTCTCTCAAATTTTTCTGATATCAAGTTCATAAATATAAATTCTTTTTAATGATTGTAACAGCGTCTAAAGAATGGCACATATATTTCACTTTAAAAAACTGCATATACGATTTTTAAATATAATATTTAAATATCGAAGTTGTTTAGAAAATTGGAAGATTTTTTCTAGAAGGGGTGAGGATAAAAAATAGGTATAAAGTATAAATGGTTCTGGTTTATAAATTTATTAACTATTTTGTTCAAAGTTTTTCTGATAAAATAGGAAACATATTATGCACATTCTGTACAATGAAATAAACCCTAATTCTATCGAGTATTTAAATGCTGTGATTCGACTTATAAATAATATAAATTTTTGAATTAGACCTTACATAAAATAGACATTATACAATACTGGGCAGTAATTTTATCGATTTTTACTGCAAATATACATTGCATTTTATCAAATGAAATTGTTCATCACTATGCTATATTGAAAGTTCGAGAAGACAGCATTTTAAGACGTAAATATAATATTAGAAATAAAGTTGTGCGGTTTTAAAAGCTCAACGTAGCTTTTCAAAAAAAAATGAACAGGAAAACAAATTCCTGTCTGTTTTGCAAATAAAAACATAATAAAAAACCTGTTCCTATACAAAGAACTTTAAATCTTAAATATTCTGTAGTTTCGTTAAAATTCTTCTAATTTCTGATCTAATGCACAACAATAAAATCACGCAAAATTGGCTAAAATATAATATATAGTGTAACATTTATTTCACTTTGAAAAGGTTTTATTTTTAATGAAAAATAACTTATAACCTATAAAAGAAACTATTCGAACTTCTGGATGATAGGCTCGCATTTTAAAAGAAATTACTTCTTAAAGCGCGTTAAAATAAAACATATCATTGACAAAAGTTCTACACTAGAAAAAAAATAGAAAATTCATATATACATTTAACAAAACGGTCCATTCTACAACCAGCACTATCTGAGCAAGGATTTAGTTGGAATGTCACAAATGGAATCGGATCTTATCAAAAACCATCAAAATGCAGTATTTTATTGGAGAGGAACGAAGATGTAATAGCTCCATGAAAATTCAATCAAACCCAGATTGTATTAGACCATAAATAAGACGAGTCAATGGAGACCACCATTCTTGGAGCTGGTCCAAAAATCTGCACGTGTTTACACAGCGGATATGTCCCAGAAAGACTCCCCGAGGAAAAGTAAATAAGTACCGTGGGGGCAGAGACACTGGAAAGTTGTACCGACGAGTCCCTCGGCGATGTCCACGCAAAATCCACCATGTTGGCAGGGGTTGCCGTAGCAACCATCCCTCTCCTCGCAGTATTTGCCAACGAATCCGGGACAGCATCGACAGGAGAAAGACCCCTAGGGGGAAGAACAGAGGAAAAGAAAAATAAGACTTAATTGCCACATCATGGAGATTATGTGTGAAAAAAATATGTCGCTGTAGGTTTTATCGTGTACCGAAAGTGGTACATGTATTCAGTAGTTCATCTCTAAGTCACTAGAGGTATTAACTCGGCGAAATGTTAAAGGACAAAAGAAAAAAACATGTTTTTAGTGGATTTATGTTTTAAACTTTATTAGGCTATTGGTCGTTTAGTTATATATTTATTAACAAATTGTTACCTAGGCTGGATATTAAATTTTTCTTTATTTCTTTAAATAATGTTTTTCGTCTTCCAAATATATATTTGATGCTGTTTTCGAACTGTCATTTTCTCAAATATATCTGGTTTTAACTTCCAGTACTGAACCAGTTTCTTTTGATTATATTTAAAAAACGATTTCTTTCAATTTATTTGGGAAATATGTTAAAAGTTTTTTAATAAATATTTATCATTTAATGGGACAATTTAGCTAAGTAAAATTTGTTTGACATTATTTCATTAACAAAGCATCTAATTCCTTCTAATTAGCTGTTTTTTCCTTAATTCATCGAGTTAGATTATCTATATTTTTTTTAATTTACACATTGCTGAGTAAAATTGTTTCATTGGCACATGTGCTATAAATACGGCTTTTAGAGACAATGTTACAAAATATTTTGTAACATCGTTTCTAAACATTGTTTTTGTAAAATGTCAATCTAAAAATATTTCAATACTGTAACCACTTGATAAAAAGAAATAACAAAAGAAGAAAAAAACATTAACGCTTTATTTTCTTAACATGGATTAATGGAGTTAATGAATAAATGAAATTGATGGAATAAATGGAAAAACTTTTACTTTCCACATTCCAATAAAACAAATTTCAAAATAAATATTTAAATTGCTAATATACCAACCGAAGGGAAAAAATTTATCAAAATTATTTTAACATTAAAATATATCAACATTAAAATATATCAACATTAAAATATATCAACATTAAAATATATCAACTTTTTTATCGTTTTGCACATACTTTTTAATCAATATATAAAGTAAAAGATAAACAATTAATAGTAGCATTGAGTATAACTGAATGCCAAAAATAAACCTTTAATTTCATCAGGATCATCATCTTTCTTTCATTTAAACTTAAATTTGCTCTCTCTCTCTCTCTCTCTCTCTCTCTCTCTCTCTCTCT
>JAOUZG010039494.1:392613-450821 GCA_026289955.1 Argiope argentata
TCTCTCTCTCTCTCTCTCTCTCTCTCTCTGTGTGTGTGTGTCTCTGTGTGTCTGTCTCTCTCTCTTACTTCAAGCACACACACTCTCGCGTCAATTACATGAAATTAATTTTATGATTTTATTTCACTTGGCTTGTCTCTTTTTTTTCAAAGAGAATTTTTTAAATTTGTTTTTAGCATTTTAAAAATTTTATGCAATGGTAGAATCATGGAGATAGTGTGCTATTTTAATACTATCGAAATTTTATTATCAGTTGGCATATACCAATTTCATTTCGTTCTTATGAATAGGAATCATTTTTTTTAAATTGACTCACAAGATCGTGTAATATTTAAAATAATAGTCACAAGAACATTCAACTTTATGTGCTACAATGAGTTTTAGATAAGAGATTATCTTAATATGTTGAATTCCTTATTCTGTACTAATTTAGTTCCTTCCTTAATTCCTTATACATTCCATTATTCCTATATATTCAAATCCCTTCTTAATTCCTTATTACATGTACGTGTAGGAATCGATTTATAGAAGTACTGAATAAAATATTCTAAAATATTTATAACAATGATCACAAAGATAAGAACTGATTTGAACGCTTAATAAGTTATCTTAGATATTTAATAAATATTAATTATAAATGCTTTTAGAACTCCGTTTTATAATGAACATTTATAATTTTATCGATATTCATATTTTTAATTAAAAAATTTTAATTTTTAATATAAAATATTATTGTTAATATATGCAATCCGCTGTTTCTTAGAATATTAACAGTTTTTTCATGAAATAATTATATTATTCGAAATAACCTAATGTTAAACTTTAAAGTTAGTATGTATATAAAAAAAAATATGAGAATTTCTTTTCTTTCATTTTTATGAAGAATGTTTCATATTTGTAAATATGGATCAATAAAAATTACAGTTGTAACGGTCACATTACTATACTACCTTCTTTTCTGTTACAACAGATGACATTACCTTATTAGCAGGAATGTATATTTCCCATGCATCAATGTATATTTCCCATGATCCGTCTTGGATGTCATTATTAGATTGTATTCGAGATTATTGTTATGTATTTACGGGTTTTTGTTTGCCTTTTCTTGTAAAATGTGGAAGTTAGAAAATAATTAAATAACTGTTCCTAAAACACGTCTGTTATTTTTATCTATTTCTTTAAAAAAGTTATAAAGATTCTCGCCCATCTGTACAGTGATGTAAATCTCAAGTTCTTTGTTTTCTAGAAATTAATAACATAATTATGTGTCGTAATTATATAACTCCAAAACAGGGAAAAAAAGGATAAAATTTGAATCCTTTTAAGCTGATTTTGGATCCAAATTAAATAGGGTTTGAAATAAACATGTGCCTTAGTCATAAATTTTAGTTTTTTTTAATGATTCACATCATTATTACTTTAACTCAGCCACATAATAGATTCCTTTCTCAATTAATGTTTCTAGACTACTAATAAATATTTGATACACTTTCACAATTTTTTTCTGCCATAAAACTGTCACTATCCTCATCCGCTGACCATAAATTTAGGCCTATGCTTATTATCGCTTGGTTTTTGTTTGTTCTAAACATGAATGATAAACAGCCATATTTTTTTTCATTCATAAGGCCGTAGCGTATGCCATTTTCCATTATTGTTCCCTCCTCATGTGCCATACCCCGTTTGACATTCATAAAATCGCAACTTTCTGTCAGAACACGAGATCTCCCCTGTAAGTGCCCATAAAACTGCTTGACAAAAGCACTCCACCGTTATGGCCTATGATATGGCTCTGTGCGACAGGCTATCTGATTAGTTATCTCCTCGGTGATATATGTGATGTCGTGGAACTGGAAAAACGTGAAGTTCCCTAACAAGATTCGATCACTAAAAGGCAAGGCTGTTACTTTTATTGTTAGGTATCGGCAATCGTTGTGTGATAAGGAAAAGATAGAAATGGCTGTAAAATATTCAGAAAAGAAGCTAGGTCTTTTTTAGAAGGGGTGGAAAGAGAACATAAAATTTGATATGAATGTATATTGTTTTGATTTATATGAGCGAAAATTTCAGTCTATAGGACTAGTGTAATTTCTCTAATGGATTGTTTTGATTGTTTGGTCGGCTGTTTTGAAAATTATGAGAGAATAAAATTTGAAAGTGAACTTTTTTTCTGTGATGAAGGAAAATAATACGTGATATTTCATTTAGTAAGGTGAAGAACATAACAGCATATGAAATTAATTGAAATAGGAACTACAAAATAAAAATAGTGAAATTGAATTAACTTGATGGATAAATATGATAAAAAAAATTCTACATGGGACATTGTAATGATACATTGATAGAATAAAATATGTATTCTCGAAGCCAAATGGTTATTTCTACAATTTACAATAAATTTACATTATAAGAATGGGTGAAATAAGCATGGCAAAAAAGGATATATTTGTTATATTATTTCTTAAATTATTGTTCAGATTCATGATCATACATAGCTTGCATAATTTCAAAAGTATTTGCAGTTTCACTCATTTTCCTTATTTCAATACAAAAATCATTTCCAAGTCTAGTTTTGAAAACGCTATCTTACAAATATAAATTTTACCCGTTTCAAAATATAAAAATTTATCGTTCCAATTATATCAATTAAATTGTGATATAAATTTTTCATCAATTTTAACAATTATTTAAAGATTTTTTAAACCTAATTTCCAAGCATTGGCTATTGTTTCTTAAGGCGTCATGAAGAAACTCGCTGAGGTAGTCAGCGATTTAAGCCTAATCAGCGTCTTTTGTTTTGAAGTAGCGCCAACTAAAGCCAAGAGTACGACTTCCGCTACAAACTCATCTCTTTTGTTTCTACAGCCCCTTTTTACAGTGGGACACATTCACATACCACATAGATATTACATAGAAGAACAATCATGCTTGAATCGGGACTCGAACTCAAATCATGGGGAAGAGGCGCTATTCATATGACAGGACGCTACCTAAAAATGGATTACATTCTTGTTGTGAAATTCAAACTGTTTTCAATCTTTCATCAATTATTTTATCGCTTGATTTTATGCATTGTTAAAAGCTATAGAACAAGCTTTCTCTTCAATACTTGTTGCTTAACAAGTATTGAGTGTTTGAGTCATATTAAAAATAAAATAATAGTTCTCGAAATTTTGAAAATAAATGTTCCAAACATTTGTTTCTAATAATGCCATAGTGTAACAAATTTGATATTCGTTAGGAAGATACATGTATACATCAACCAAAATATATGTTATAAGGGAGCATTAAAATAACATAACTTTTAATGTCATAATTTGGCGGTATCCTGAATTGATGTTATATCTACACAATTTAAAGAAATTTAAACATATACAGTATTCCCGTTGAACTAGCTGGTAGTCATAGATAAATAATTTTAATAATAAAAATATACCCACTCAACTGATATTAAAACTGATTGAGTTAGAAAAATTTGAATATTATAAATATCTTATCCAAATGACAGTCACTAGTCTTAAAGATGTATCAATCAACGCCAAATTTTTCCAAGACTAATTAGCCGAAAATTATGTATTTATTGATTGTTAATTTATTTAATTAATTGTAATTTAATTGTAATTTTTGAAACTTTATTCAGATTTGATCGGAGATGATCATTTCTTTTTATTTAAAATTTTATGTATGGAGAACATTTCGCAGAAAAAGATTCTTTTAGACCAAACGATTCTATAAAATTAAGCTTTCTCATTTTTTAAGTACATTTAATGACCGGGACAAAATATAGTGGTAGTAATTACATCATATTAATTCTTTTGAGAATGAAACTAAAAACAGAATTTTTTGATGTAACCGGGAAATTTTTACAGATTAATTTTTTGAGATATAATATAAATTATGAAAATTTTGCCTCGGTACAGAATTTTTGCCGAACGATTCTGTTTTCTGTTCTCATACTTAAAAAAGAAACTTTCTTGGTTTCAGCAAAAGCTATATTTATTCAGAATTATCAGTTTTAAGAGAGAAAGCAAAAATTCAAAAAATTATAAATTCAACAAAAAAAAAAAGATTTTTGTAATAGTATGAGTTATATGACTATCAGAATTTGAAGCTTAAACATATTTGGCCGAATGTGATATTAAGAATCCAAATTACATAAAATATATAATTGAGACTTGTATCCAGCATTAAGTCCACTAATTGATCCCAATTAATTAATGAGATGGACAGAAAATATGCGACTAAAATAAAAACTGATCACTTATATTTCGTTTTTTTTTACTTGTTCAGAAATATTTATAGATTTTTTTTAAATATAGCTTTGGATAAAAATGTATGCATTTTTATCATTCTTGGCTCTTATTTATGCTCTTTATTTTGTTATATTTTTCTTATAAGAATATATGACGATTTAGATATTTATACTTCCGATTTATTGTTTTAGATAAAGAATTAAAATTTCCAGCTTCAGCAACTATTGATTTATCTTTTTTAGGTGTTGCTCTAAAATTATTTGCTTCGCAATTAACCTTCCTTTAATGTAATCCTGAAATTAAAGATAGATCTCATGAATCTTTGATTTTTAATTCTGTTTCTATACATGTTATTTCAATTTTCCATGTAATTAACTCATTCTTAATAGGTAAATATTCTTTTTTACTCTATCAACTTGCGGGTTGACCTGGGTCCGAACTCGCAATCTGAGGGTTTGTAGCGGAGTAATATGACCACAATACAAAAGTAATTACCCTTCTATCGTAGATGTTATCTGGCTTATAAGGCTTTCACCACAAACTTATGTGTAATTAAAATAAGTTATTTTTATTGTTCTTACACAAATTAAAATAACTTACAAACTGCATTCTAAAAATGTCTACATTCATTTCTGTAGAATTAGAATAGTTACTACAAATTAAGTAAAAATTCTAAATTCTACGGATTTAAAAATATTTTAAAGTATTAATTTGCAGTAAATTACTCGCTATTTGGAATGTGAATAAGCATTGCAATTACATGATTCCAGCTCCACCATCAACTATTCTCAGCAGAGTTTAATGCGCTCAGTCATTTCTCGCTTCAGAATAAATGTGTGTAATCAACTTACTATCAGCGTTTGCCCACATGTGATTTTCCTTCCCCAAATCAAAATGGCTTTTACTTCAATCTAGATCCGCTGAGATCGAAAGTAAAGCTTAAACAACTGCAATATGAGTTCTTACGACTAACTTCAAACAAAGACATTAGTTACTTTTTTTTTCTTGCCTGTTTGTGTGTGTATGACTTTTACGATTTGTTTATATTAAATTCTTAATTAAATCATTTATACCAAGGATAAAAATGAAATACTTTTCTTGTATCTATTAGGTAAATAGATAGATTATATTGAATGAAATATATTTAAAGGGAAATTCAGAATGTAAACCATTGTTTTAAAAAGGAATATTTGTTTTTAATTCGAAATATGTTTTTAATATCATATCGTATTAACAGCATTGTCTTTTAATTTAATAGCCTTTTAATTGAAAATTAAGTTTCTTCCACACATTTTTTTTACCTAAATGTTCCCTTTTCCCTTTTAGTGAGTACAGTGAATTAAACATATTATCTATAATAATTCATTATAGATAGGAATCTATATGGTTACAATTAAATTTTTTCGAATAAAATAGTTAAATAAAATGATGGTTAATACTAAAAAAAGACCTAACAATTGAAAAGCGAAATAAATCCTATTTCAGATAAATTTTATGATTTAGAATATTAGTAACTTTTTAACTGTAAAGATTTATAAAAACAAAATAATGAAAAAAAGAAATCCATGAAGTTGTATTAATGCAGATTACATGATAAGTAATTTTAATTGAACAGTTAAGTTAATTTTAAAATGTGTATTTTTTTTAAAGATACTTTTCTGTTAGCTGGGAGCAAATGCACCAAAGAAATTTGGCGAAATTCTACATCATTTGGCGATTTTTTGCTTTAAAATCGATGCAAGAAATTTGGTGGAATTCTACATTATTTGGCAATTTTTCGCTTGCACCCGGCTAGCGGAGTAATACCAAAACAATTATCTGGGTAACAACCTGATTATTATTTTAGGTAATATACTTCAGTTTTCCTATAACTCTGAATAAGTAAAACGAAAACGAAAAAAGCGAAATCAAGCTCTCTAATTTTCAAAATCAAAGTAGTGAAATCTCAAACAAATTATATGTTTGGGAAAGGTAGTGAAGGAAGTTTTACAGGACTTCCTTAAGAATCAACTACCCTATTTCTGCAGAAAAGACTTAGACCGGCTACCTGAACGATGAAACCTGTATGAGAGCGCCGATGACGATTTCTTTTGATTTCTAATCGATGAATTCTTTTCAATCAACTTGTGCATTTTTCATTTGGGCAATCCTTATAATAAATTTACTTCTTGATTTAATTTCGGCTTTACATTTAAAATATTTTATGTAATTATCTTAAGAAGAGATTACTGATATTATTAAAAAAAAAAGAATTCTAATCACGAAATGTCGTCTTGCTGATTCAGCAAAAAATATTTTGATGATTTCAAAAAGAATCCAACTCCTTTTTAGATAACTATTATGGAAAAACTTTGAAAAAGATATGATAATTTACTTTATTTATTTATTCTTCTTCTGGAAATAAAATATAAATAAAATTTTGATACAAACTGGAAGTAATACTTTCATGAGGGTGTTTTAACTGCATCCTCCGAAATGAAAAATTCTCTTAAAATAAGAGTTATTCGGGCTTCAGAATTACTAATTTGTTTCTTTAGATCTATCTTATCATAAGAATTATCAATTTGAATTTTTAAGTATAAATGGGTAGTATCGTTAATACATGAATCTTTTTTTTTTTGACAAATAGTTCTGGGAGAGTAATTTTTATGGGATGCAAAATATTTTAATGTGTAATATTATTACATGTCCCAAAATATTATGATTCATAATAAAAAAATTTATAGTGATTCTTAATTTCATATTTTGTTATAGAATTAGCTGTAAAAATTATAAGTGATATGAAAAACTGGAATTTTCCAGTTCTTTTCTTACCGTGTTCGAGAAATTGTCACAGAATCCTTTTCCTGAACAGAGAATCGGATCCTTATTTTTCAGGCATTCATGCTCTTGAACTTTTATTTTTAGACTCCATAAGATATCGCATTCGGTATCACGGGAAACTTTTACTGCAAAAATAAAATGTGCATGAATTAAACGCATAAAATACATTATAAGTGATGTACATTATTTCTTTTTAAATATTAATTCCAACTTACATATGCTTACAAAAAATATTTAATTTTATAGTTATTAAAACATAATTATATTTTTAAAATCATTAGATTTTCTGCTATTTCGGTTGTTTAAATTATGTATGCCCTCTTTTAAAAGTATACAATACAACTATTTAAAAACATTATTCCCCTTAAGAATATAACCAATAGTAAAATTGCTCTTCGGTAATAAGACTTTTCACAATTAATCCTCTAAAAATATTTCTATTTTTAGCAAGCACTGCATTTTAAAGAAATAGTACTTCATCTTTAATAAATGTCTTTTTTAGAGTAACAAAATTTAAATTGCCTCTATAATTTTATTTGTACATTTTCCAATTCTTTATTTAATATTCATACATTTCTCTCCTTTAGTTTTTCTTTAGCTAAATAGAAAAAGAATTGGTTTTCATCAAATATTTTTTGTAAAGAAAAGTAATTGAAATAGGGATACTATAAAAGATTTAAAAGATTAAAAAAAAGCAATTTCTTTGTAAAATTTTTTTCTCAAAATTTTAAAGAATCGTCTTTTTCTTATCGAAAGATATAAATACAAAGTCAATAGTTAATCTATTAATCCATATGAATTAGAAAGAAAAGAATTATATTACATTAAGAATTATATTACAAACAAAAAATTAAAAGTTTGACATTATTAATTTTTTCCTCTTTTTTTTAATCGAAAGCCATTTCTAAATTTTGGAATAAAACAAATTTATATTTGTTGCAAGAATAATAAAAAAATTTTAAAATGTTTTGTAAATCCAGTTATAAGGTTTTCTGAGTTAATTGATATCTTTTTAATACTTTTTGTTTTTTATTTTTATATCTTTCTCTGCTGTCTTTGGTATATAAACTGAATTAGAATTAATTTTTTGTTATATATCAATGCATTTTTTTGTACAAAAATAAATCTTTCCTGAGGAAAATAACAATTGACAGAAACATAATTTTGTTTTTTGATTATTTTTTTAACTTGTGAGAATCTTTAATTGAACTATTTTCTTTCTTATTTAAATATATTAATACTTTTTCAAGTATAAAACAATGGAAGTTGCATTTAAATTCTTACAGATAGATTGAATATACATTTATCGAAATTTAAATACACTTAAATTAGATTTATAAATTGCTGTTTAGCATCCAAACACTTATTACTAGAAATTTCATAAATCTTTCATAAATTTTTAGTTTTTATTCCTCCCTAATAATCACAAATACTGCAAGATATTTTTTGGAATTAGTTTTCATTTATTTAATTTGCTGTTGAAATTTTAACGGTACTTTTATTAACATTATTTTTAAATATTAACTTCAGAATTAAGAATTACGCCACTCACAAATTTTAAGAAAATTCTTTGACATCAGTATATCAAGAACACGAATAAACAGAAAAAACACCTACTTAATATATATATATATATATAATATGAAATTCTAGTAAACATACAAGCAATAAATTTTAAATTTTGGAAACTAGGCATTACGTACTTAATGATTCTTAAATGACAGTAATTTCTTTCTATTCTACTATTGTTTAATTTTAGAAACGCTATAAGAAATTGTCAAGCATAACTGAAAAAGCGATATTTGATTGCAAAACAAAATGCATTCCTTTTTATAAAACGAGGTATCCAAAAAACTTGTAAATGCAGACATATACACTGAATGCAGCTATTGCATTTTATCAAATCAAAACTAAATGAGTAGAATTTCTGTTTGAAAACAAAATCGCACAAAAGCTTTTTTTTTCTTTTATGACACATCTTTTGTAAAAGGAATAAGGCAGTTCTTATAACCATTGTAATATACTGTAAGAAATTTCAAAATGATCATGATAATACAAAAATGGGAAGATAACAAGTTCGATACTTTGATTAAATTATTTTTTACAGCAATCCAATCTTTTATTACCATTGAAGCCCGATATAAAGTATAAAAGCAAATTATTAAATATTGAACTATAACTTTATGTAATTAAATATTAATGTTTTTTCTCACAATTTTCGCAATACACATCACATAAAGATGCCTATTCTAATCGTAAACAAAACTGCTAATTTTTTCGTAATAAGAAATTGATACTTTCCCAAGTAGAAATATACTCTAATGGTCATAAAGATATAAAATATATTTTGAACAATTAAATGAATGTATTTATGAGAAATTAAATTTAATTTCTTATTATAAGTTTGGTTTAAATTTTTAATGTAATCCTTTAATAAAATAATTTTTAAAACACCAAAATTTAAGCAAAAATTAAAACTCCATTCGTCTATAACCAAAACTGATAGACATTTGAGGTTTCAAATTTCATTATTTTAGAACAATTATTGTCCATTTTGAGGAAACGTGATTTGCTGATTTGAGCATCTTTCTCAAATTGTACCATGTAGTGTCCCAAAATAATTAGCTATGAATAGCTTAAAGTAGTTGTATTAGTTTCTTCGTAACTAACTCGATCAATTTTATTCACAGAATTGTTGAATTCTTTTAAATAAAAAAATTCTAATAATATTCTGCTATGTATATGAAAAATGGATTTTATAAAAAAATGAATTATAAATATTTGTGTAACTTAGAGATTGGAAGTACATCCTTAATAGAAACAATTTAAAAATTAAATGTTGTCCCAAAACAGGAATGCTATCCAGTATGAATTTTATTTGAACAAAAAAATAATATATGAATTATAATATTACTCTATTTCTTTCTTTATGATAAGCAATCGCGTTTAGATTCTGGAATTATTAATGTTATATATTTAATCAAATTATTGTCCTATAATGGCTAATTTTAACGAGAACTACTTCAATATAATGTTCTATAGTACGAATTTATTTCTTCTCAATTAAGAAAAGTTCATAATAGACGTTAGACCAAAATAATTTCTTGACTAAACTTAAATTAAAAATAATATATGCGAATTAGGAACAGTATTTAAATCAACTTACCCAATAAGTTTACCTCTCCAGCATGCAAAATAGAATCCATTAAAGTGAAATTTTTCATATCCGAAGTCATAATAATCTTTTGATGTTCAATTTCACATTTGGCGAAATGCTCCGGCTTTGTAACCATTGCAAGTTGAGTGGTATGATTCTCAGTCGTTTCATCTAGGTCAATGAACAGCCTGAAAAGTATAGAAAACAATTCTGTTAATCATGTATAGCGAAGAGTGTTTTTTAAACTATTTTTCTAAATTACTTAACTTGATTTATATGCTTATAACGTGCAAGCGACATGCGTTCTCAAAATAATAATCCTTATTCCTACAAAATGCGATTGAAAAATCGCCACTTTTATGTGTTTATTTTTATTTAAAAATTGTATATTTGGCTCAAAATAATCCATAAAAAGGACAAAAATAATAAATAAGTGCTTACTTAAAAATATACACCTAAAAACTGTGAGTCATTTAAGATGTTCAATACAGAAAAAAGAAGCATAGAAAGTGCTGTAATAACTTATCAGCGTTCAAAATTAAATTTCCTCTAGTGTCTACTAATTTATTAGGTCTCTAATATTGGCGGTGAAAGTAATTTTATCAACAAGCCGCGAAGATCTCTATTTTTAATTTTGAAAAACAGCAGAAAAAATTACATGTTTAAGGGATTATTATATTTATGAGGGAAAGTTTAGTTTTAAATAAATATGATTCAATGATCAAAAATTTATTGTAAGAAATTTCTTTCTTTTTCATTTCCATCTATTAGCTCTTTCTCTCTCTCTGTATATATATATATATAATATATATATATATATATATATAATATGTTCACATTTTTAATCATTAAAAAAATACTGTTTATTCGTAAAATAAAGTTCAAATACAATTTTTTTCAACTTGAAATGAATGACACTTGATGTTAATACAGTTTTTTCAAATATCAATTCATTAATTAAATATAATTCATTTTTTATACTTTAAATAGAGTTTAAGCAGTTTGTAATGGTAATTGAAATCAACAGCAGAAGCGCATTAGGGAAAATGCAAGGATTTCAATATTTTTCACGTGAAGGCGAAGAATGCGAGTTCAATTTTTGCAAAAATTAGATTTTTTGTGATAAATTATTTATATATATATTCTAACTATTTAACAAAAAGTAACTAAAATAAAAAAATTTCTTTGTTGACCTAAGTAAGAATTCATTTAAAAAAATTTCTTTTTATATTACTTGTTTTACATTAAATAACTTTTTATATTACCATTCTGTTTATTACCTCGACAGTGTAATAAACAAAACACACAATCTTAGTGGATCACGATTTTTAATGCCTCACATATAATTAAATAAAATCTTAAATGCTACTGGTTTTACCTTATGAAACCTCAAAGTAAGTAAATCCTTATACCTATATATAAAAGATATACAGAAATTTTCAGAAAATTAGATAATTAGTTCTATTATTATAGATAGACTTTTCTAATAGATTATCTTAAAAGTATGAAAAACCTTTTATTAACATTTTTTATTACAAAGTTTATTTAATTAAATTAAATACACATTTTCCATTCCTTCTACAAAGCAATTCAACCATTCGGCATATAAAGAAAGAAAGAAGAATGGCCTGGATTATATCAGTTTAATTCCTACTGTTCCACCGACAAACTTCTTGACAAGAATGAAATACTTCGGCATTATACTGATGTCTCGGTGAGAGGAGCGGAACTCATGAATTAAGGATCAATGAACCGGAAAGATTCAGACTTATCTTCGGATAAAACCTACACACACCAGATTAAATCTGAAGATATGACAAAGTCAGCTCTAAAGCTTTGCAATGTACTTTAAATTCTAAATGACATAGTTACAGAAACTTTTCATTGGGAGATAAAAGTGTTCATATAATGTCAAATGTATAAAATAACTTATGGATTTAATGTAGAAAATTTATACATATATGCCCTTAATAAGTATATAGTGATATTATAGGTTATTAATTTTTTTAAATTAAATATTGCCATTTGTTCATTTTAAAGACTTCCGTAACAAATCTTCCCAAAATTGCAAACAGTTGCCAACAAACTAAGCAAAATCTTAACAACTGGTGTACAATAAAAGTTGGAGATCTTGGCGTAAAACTGAAAATCGCCAAGTAATTCCATTGCATTGGCATTTTTTGTGTAATTTGAAAATCGTCGAGTAAACCTGGAAATGCAATCATCTTGAAAAAAGCTTGAAATATAATAGCATCCTGAAGAAATTTTTCAAAATTAACAAATAAACCAAGAAATTCAAACAATTTTTCATCCAAACGAAAAACAAATGGTCGAGAGTACAAAACAGTCGCCAATCAATTGGTCGAAATCTTGGCATCTAATGAAACTTGGAGATTTTGGTGTAATCTGAAAATCGCCAACTTAATTTCCATGCCTTGGAATTTTTTGTACAATTTGAAAATTTGCCGAGTAAAGCTGAAAATACTATTGTCTTGGCAAAATCTCGACATTTCATATATAAAAGCACTCAGTAATTCTGCTTTTAATTTGAAAAAAAACTAAGTAAACCAGGGAATTCAAACAACTTTGCGTGGAAACTAAATACAAATGTAAATATGTATTCCTTGAATAATCCTCTAGAAAAGTATCTTGCCCCCATTTATTGGAAATATATAAAATTTCTACTTAAAGTGCTAATTTTTCTATTCAACAAAGATTTCATGTGCTTCTTTTGTCATAAATCCAAAGCTTACGAATTGCCTAAATAGGTAGATAAATTGTGATTAAACCTTTCGAAAAATGATATCTTAATCTTGAAAGAATGAAATTTAATTAACCAAATATCTTTTTGAAATTTTTTTTAAAAAACACATTATGTGGTATAAAAGTTTTATTAGTGCTGTCTTGTCACAGAGGTAGCGAGTCTTCCCCGTGATCTAGGCGTCCAGGGTTCGAATCTCGGTTAGGGCATAGTTGATCTTTTTTAATACTATCAGTGAGTTGTATGATTGTGCCTACCTGTAAAAAGACGCTGTGCAAGTAAATGTGATGAGTGTGTAGCTAAGTCATACTCTTGGCCCCAATTGGTGCTACTTCAAAAACAAGAGACGCTCATTTTAGCTTAAAATCGCTGACGATCGTCAAAGTGCGTGTCTATGGCAAGTTCCATTAATAATAAAAACAAAGTTTTATTGAATTCCATAAGATTTAACTTAATTGAATTGCTATAAGTTAGCTTTTCTCCTCTCAAATGAATTAGGAAATCCGAGGTACCTGTACTTATAAGTAGATTACAACTGCGGTTCATTTACCATTCAGGTAGGACCAGAACAATCATGCAACCCACAGGCATATTTGACGCAAATCTACGGGGCACATATTAATTGATTACATTAGATCCAACCAGTTTAGAGGCGAAAGTGCCTGAGGTGACATGTCATTGGTTACACTCAAATAATCATCAGCTGCAAATCGCGATTCCTCTCTTAACTCACGAGGATGCTCGCGTAATGAGGTTTGAAATCTCCTGTAATGCCTTGCTGGCCTCTGGATCCAATTTCTACCACGAGAATTCACGAGAGTTGAATTCCATTGCATTTGGACCCCGCAGATAAGATATAGTTACGTATTCAAACCTCCGGAAATCTTAAGCCGACTTATTTCCGCATCAATGCTGCAGTGATAATTTAAGATTAAGAACGATCTTTACTGAATGCATAGAAACACTGATTTGTGTCTTTCTATAATTAAAATTGATCCATTTTGTAGGTAAGGGGAAATCTAATAAGTAATCTAGACCTTTAATCTCTTGACAGCAGAAAAGTGCTAATAATTAAGCATAAATTTGTTCCAGTAGAATTAGTTCTGTCGCCGATACCTTTGAAGTATTATGATTAATTAACCCTACAATGTATCGTCTTTTCAGTTGATTATACATTTTTATTTCCATTTATGAGCTTCGCGTGACTGTTCCAAAGGGCAACAAGAAGTGATTTGAAACCCTTTCTTAAATGTCTTAATAAAAATTTACGGAAAAGACTTTTATAGAGCATTAGTAATGCTAGAATTAGAATTAAACTAGAACCATGAAAAAAATTCCAAGATGACAAGACAAACAGTTCTGCCGATAAAAATGCTATCAAAATATATTTTTGCATTGTAAAAAAATATATTGGTAAAAAGAGATTTTTATTACAGAATTTTTATTTGGTTTGGGTCACTGGTATATTATTTAATTCATAATGTAGCTATTTCACACATTTTAGTTTTCTTTTTTATTTCACAAAAGGAATAATTTTAAAATGTTTCGAATAATTTTTTCTAAATTATATTCAGTTATTTGAAACGAGCACATTTTTTTGTAAAAAAAAGTTTTAAAAAATCTTGTTTTTACGAGTTAAGGAGAATATTTATTCATTTTGTATTCAGATGCGTAGTTTTTCTTGTAAATATTAAATGGTGTTTAGACTTCAAAAAGATTTAGGAAGTTTAAATCGAGTATTCATATTTATTTTTCATTTTAATTCATCTTCGTGTAAACTGATTCTCAGGAAAACTGTGGACGTTGAACTGCTGCTATTCGAAATCAAAATAGTATGCTTATTAATATTACTATACTGAACGTTGCAAAATAGCACGAATTATTGGAAACTCGATTTTAAATAGTGTTTTTCAACTAAATGTACTGAAATTTGATTCTATTTGCCACGGTTCAAATAGAAATCGTCTTAATTCCACAGAATTGATTCTTTTTTTTTCTTTTCTTTTTTTGAAATGCTATCGTGTCATATTTTTTTTATCAATTTAAGTAACTTAAATTTGACCGTGCTATTTTCGTTTCCCACCATATAGTTTGGCAAATTAACCAAATTTAAATCTTGCTGATTGCTGTCATCGTCTATACGACAATTTTAGTTCAAACCACCGGTTAAATATTCCCAGAATGCTTTAATAAAATATCAGTATAAAGTTCAGAAAATATATTTATAATCTCATACCCAAATTAAAGACTTCGAATTATACCTATATTTTTTATTAAAAAAGAAAAACATTTAAAAAAATGTAAAAATTCCAAAAATTAAAATTGTAGGTATGGTTAAAATAAATTTTTGAAATAAAATATACCAAGCAGTAACGATAAACATTAACGTCTCTATGGTTACAATATCTTTTTTTAACACCAAATTTCATCACGCATAATATTCGAACTTAGGATTTTTATTTAAAGAGAAAGAGAACTCCCCACTAGAACAATTTTATGCTCTGAAATATTTTGTTTTTTAACTAGTTCATAACAACTCAGAAAATTCTCATCTTCTCTAGAAAGTTTTTTGATACGGAGAAGTCCTTAGGAATACAATTTCCACAGAAAAAATGATTGAATCCCTCATTTTTCAGTGAGGAATATTCCAGTTAAATTAACTTTACCAATCTTTCAGTACAATATTTTAATACTCCTCATATTTTATTCATAATATAGCGTTAAGCCTCCTCAAGTACCTAATTTTTGAAATTGTTATATTTTTTCACTCATACCGTACATTATCGTGATAATTCATTCAGTTTTATTATGTTCCAAATATTTTCTTCTTCTTCTTATCACCATCATGGTCTGTTGGAGTCAGACCAGATCAAATAAACCGTTGTTTCTGAGATGGTCGGTGACTGTCCAAGGAGATGAATAAATATCCCCTACACTGAGGTCAAGGCACTCATGGATGTGAGAGGGAGTGGCCTGGAGAAGTTGGCATTTAGGACAAAGGGGAGAGGATTTGTTTCTCCCAGAGAACTTAAGACATTTTAAGTGTCCGCTGGCAAGTCGCGAAATGCAAGTATGGGATGGCCTATCACCTGAGATGGAAAGAAAGAAACCTGGGTTAGGCCCCTTGTACCAGTTATTTGATGGAGGAACCAGCCAGTCTTTTTGTGATGACAGATTTTTTGACGGAGAAAAGCTCCTGATAGATCAGTTTGGTAGAAGTGGGGATATTTTGAAAGCAACCCTCTTTGGCCAGTTTTTCAGCCGTTTCGTTGCCGTGGATGTCTATTTTTTTTCTTTCTTGTGTTTATCATTATTTTGTTAAATCATTCATATTTTCTTTCCAATTGATTGCAATGTAATTTTTCTTTTATTTACTAAACAAAAGTCTACCTACAATTATCCAAACTGGAAACAGTTCTAGGAATGAGTTCTAGAAACGGAGATGTGCTGCTGAGGCGCATTATTGTTATTCGCTCGGCAGGAGTTAAATATCAAAATTCTACTGTAAATTTTATTTTGGCACCGTTGATACTTCAAGTTCATCAAGTTGACACAAGTGTTGTAATAATTGATTTTGATTGAACTCGTACTACTAATCCATCAATTTAGCACTGATTTTTTAGACTTCCAACATTATATGATTCTTCAGAATAGCCAGATTATCAAGTGCTTCCTTGTATGCAACACTATTCAGATATTCCCATAACTGAAATTCAAGGGAAGAAAGATCTACACAACGATGTAACCACTTGCAGAGAAATACGCGATCAATCATACGCTTGCCTGTAAAATGTTACAGTAGAATTTAATATATTTTTTTCTCTACCGAATGAAAGGGCTTCATCTATCACAAATATGAAACATATCATGCATCTTTGCTTCATTTTTCTAGGTTCAAACTTATTGAACCAGACATATCAGAAATGCAGAAATAAAGTTTGTATAAGGAATTGTAGTTTTCGTCAATCTTTTAGCAAATTGATTTGGCAGTTGGTGTATGACGTTATTTTACGTTTCATGCTGAAAACTATTTATACATAGTATAAATTGAAGTCCCTTGGAAGTGTCTGTGTGTTGGAACAACAAAAACTCAAGATATTGGAGCTATTTATACCATTCCGTTCAGCATTTATTAAGGAAGGTATTATTACATTAAAATTGTATCAAAATAAAACGGGAAGTTTTATAATTGTGATTTTAACTTATCCGCACATGCTCAAAAATAAACTGAGCATGTGCAAATAGCAAGAGATGTTGTATGCATATGCTTTGTTTATATTTCTTTGTTTACGTCTTATTTTAAGCAACGATTCATATCTCATTATGCCGTTGTCTACGGACATAACATATTTTAAACTTTGCGACAGTCTAAATATTTCTGAATGTGGGCAAAAAAAATTGTTTTGTAGCTATTTTTGAAAATTTCTAAACACATTATTATGTTTGTCTGATTTTACGTAACATGCCCATATCATATTGGGTGGAGGCTAGACTTTTAAGTCTAATTTTTCTTCTTGGATGCTATGACACGGGCAACGCCATGCGGATAGTGCTAATCATTATATAATTTGTACCTTATATTTGAAATAATTAGTAAACCAATCTGCATGAGGAAAAAAATTCTTTTACAATTGAGCTTCAAATGATTTAGGTAATTTTATTGTCACATCGTATATCTTTTAAATGAAATTAGAAAAATTTTAACATCAAATACGAAAAATGTATATTTATTCATTTAAGATGGCATCCATTGTCTAAATCTTTAAAGATAAATAAAAAATATTTTTTATTTATATTAAATAAATAAATAATATATATTATACAATCGGGTTCATGGATTGAATGGAATTTAATATACTTACCGCCATTATGAATAAACAATTACAACTAGTAAAGCTTGAACTCCCTCCTCCAATACACTATAATGTTAACCACTTGACATACGAGTTTATTTAACTTTTTAATTAGATAACTCATCCTATTTTGGTATTTTATTGTTAATTTGATTTTTTTAATAATATATGGAGCATTTGGGATACCGAATCGTTTCATATTGATTTTTTTCTTATTTAAATACTTAATTCTGTGACTTAATTGCAGACTTGAAAATAAAAATTTAGTCATTCGATGGGCGTGTCAGACACGTCATTGCATGCGAAGGGGTTAATGCATTTTTATCACTCACTAAGAACACGTACTGTACTCCTTGAGTGAAACGCAGTGTAATATCTCATAGTTACTCATAGAGAACAGGAAAACTCAAAATGGTGGAGTAAACCGCCTCCGAGTCTCGACGAAATCCAACAGTTTAATCGAGGGAAAAAAACTGATGACCACGTAACGTATTCACTCTATGAAACCACAACAACAATTCTTTTTTCGGCATTTGCAGCGAAAGGTTTAGATACTTTTTTTTAAAAAAAATCAAGAACTTTCAAGAAAAGTTTTTCGCCAATTCTCCAAAACTCTCAACTAGAAACCAAAATATATCCAACATCATCAGCCAATTAATAGGCGTTTCAGTGAATAATAATGAGAATTTGCTTAATGTCACCTCTTTAGCTATTTATATTTTAAAATTTTTGCACTCACACCCATAATAAGATAAAGATTTTTTAAAAAACATACAGATAAAACTGTTATATTTGTTCATTTCAATCTACAGGAAAATAATGATTTCACGTGCTTTCAGGCAATATCCACTTTGGCATTTATTTTCAAACTTCGGTATACACAAAATATTATTGCCAAAAAAAATTTGCAGCCCCACAAATCTTTAAAAAATTATTTTTCAATTTGTAGGCATGTCAAACAATAGCCAATATGTTTTCTCCTCCCCGTAAACAGCAATTTTTGAATTTTTCTCCAAAACATTAGATCTAGTAGTCATCATCTAAACGACAAGATAAAAAATAAAGATGGGTGGGAGGATAAAAACTTGCTACTGAGTAGATAATGATGCTTTCGAACTTTATTTCGCCGAGTCCAGCACCTGATTAAATAGTTAAGTTGAAGACGAAAAAATAGCGAAATGGATGCCGAGCTAATAAACTGGAAGGAAGAGTTAACCCGAGCGAAGTGAAATGAAGTGTCGTTAAGCTATGATTTAGACGCCACCTTTTAACGTCGACGTTTAATGACACCAAATACAGCAAGAAAAGCGCGTCGGCTTACTGTAGAACGGGTTACAGAAGCGTTCGATGTCGGTGCTTAATTACATTGGAGGAGGGGGGTCGACTGAGGGGGGTAGTTGTTGGGGGGGATAGAGAATTTTTGAGTGAAGTAAGGTTGTCGGTCGTTTGCATGACAAAAATGAAGCAACCACTATTGGTCGATTAAGAAGTGCGATGAGAACTATTTTTTATCTCTTCTTCTCAAACTTGAAATTTGAATGTTCGAAGGGGTATTGAAAGAAACGAAGGAAGCAATTTGAATTGCAAATTGAAGCTGCAGAATTACTTTGACCATTCTGCTACACAGGACATTAGGCAATAGTTCACCGTAGAGAAGAAGTGCTTTTATCTGAATTCTTTCCCATTAATTTGTAATCTAGTCTTGTTGAAATGATCCTGGAGTAAATTAGTGTCGAATAAAAATAGGAAACATCGCAATTCCTTTTTTTTTTGTGAGAAATTACTTATTTTCTGATTTGGAAGGGAAATAAATAAGGTTTTATTTAAACTATTTTTATTTATTGAATTTTTTTTGTTTGTAATATATAATTTAGATCGGGTGAGACGGTCTTCAGATATATTAGTTTCGAAAATAAAAATGTTTTATATTTTTCAGCTCTTAAAGGATTTATAATATATCTGAATTCTTTAGTCAGCACAAAGGAAAATAAATTCTATTTTCTTTTATGCTGATATTATGATATTATTTTTATTTGTCGATTTTTAACTCAAAAATTTCATACTAGTTAAACGTTTGTTTTTGATCGTATTGTAAAAAGCTTTTCTACATACTTTTTACAAAATTTTGAAGTTAAGCAATAAATTTATACTTTAAAAAGGGTTTTAAACGGATTAATGTTAAAATAGTTTTAAGTAAAAAAATTAATTGATCAAAAGCTTTACAAAGCCACAAAGGAACAAAATTCGGAATAAGCATTTCAATCTCAAATGTAGTACTCGATGAGAGAGAGAGAAAAATCAATTACAATAATGTAAATTTTCGTCAATTAGCATTGAAATCGTTTTTTACATATTCTTGTGAAGGAAGGAAAATATAAAGAGGAATTTGTATCCTAGACTTCAAAACTTTGGCAACATAAAATGACAGTCTAATCTTTTTTTCAGACTCGTTTCTTCAGACGTCTCAATTCGATTTCACCCATAAAGTTATTTCCTGAAATTCATGCATTTTGTAAATAAATACGAATTTTCTAAGCTCAGCTGTAAGAAAGATAATTATAGATAGCTATAAGTTAAAGTTTCTGATCAAATCTTTCAGAGATTATTCAGTTAGAATGCTTAGGCCATGATTATTTCTAAAAGGATAGCATGGGTTACAGAAGACTGTCTTGAATTCTTGTGCCATGAATATTTATAAAAAAACAGCTTAAGTCAGGGAAGATTGCCTTGAATTCTTGTGCCATGAATATTTATAAAAAAACAGCTTAAGTCAGGGAAGATTGCCTTGAATTCTTGTGTCGTGAATATTTCTAAAAAAGATAGCATGGTTTACAGAAGACTGTCTTGAATTCTTTTGTCGCGAATATTTCTAAATGAATAGCATGATTCACGGCAGACTGTCTTGAATTCTTGTGCCGTGAATATTTCTAAAAAGATAGCATGAAGTCTTAAAAGAATAGCAAGACTGTCTTAAATGCCATGAAGTTTAAGAAGTTAAGATATTTAAAGAAGATGGGATGTTCTGCGAGTTGACTTTTAATTCTATACGTAAAAAGAATCATATCAACTCAAATTTCTTGTCAAATATATTCGTGTTTGATATAAATGGTAAGATATTTCTTAGAAGGGTGGCACGAATCATGGAAAACTATTCTGAAGGTCATGAAGTGTTTAAAAAGATATGCTGCGAATGAGTCGACTATTAACTCTATTTGTAAAAAATCACATGCAAAAAATGCTCTTTGGAAAAGCGAAAATGTTTATTGAAATTATGAATGATGAATTAGAAATGGAAGCTTCATATTTCCTTTAGATGTAGTATGAGTCAGACAGATTATCCTAAATGTTTAAAAGAGATAAGTTGCGAATGGGTCGATTGTTAATATTATAATAAAAATGCGTAATATGCAAAAAAAATTTCCTGTGGAAAAGACAAAGTTTCTTGTGAAATTATCCACAGTTAATTACAAATGGAATCTTTACATTTCCTAGAAGAATGGCAGGAATCATGGAAAAAATGTCCTAAATAACATAAAATATTTAAAGGAGCTGGACTACGATACGAGACGACTATTAATACTACACAAAAATTGCATCTCATCAATAAAATATCTTGAAAAAATATTCATATTGGATTATAAAATAGAATTTTAAAAAGTAATTAAAAAATTCAGAAATGAATGAAGTCGTTTTTCTTGCAAAGAACAACCGATAAAGAAATCTGTTGTATCAAAAAGTAGAAAGAAAAATAAAACGCCACTGAGAATTTGTTCTTTGTCTATTAATTCATCTTTAGTAGGCATAGATACCGGCTTCTTCCTTTACTTTCCATTCACTTACTTTTCACTTTTAATTATAAAAATTGCTAAAAAAATATTATAAAATACATTACCCTTTTGATATTTTGTTATACCTAATTTCCGTATACAGTCACAGCATCACTTCATGCAAATTCGCTGCTGATAAACCCGAAAGGTGCGTCTGCTTATGAATAATTCACGAAAAGATGCTTTCTACAGAATGAATGCGAACGAAAAAAGTAAACAGATTCGAATAATGAATATTCATTCCTTACTGTATTTCGTCCCCGGCCTGCACAACAACGGAAATCGTAGTGGAGACTTCTTTATTCTTCTCAGTCTGATTGAAACACTTCACCCCGGAATAGCAAGCAGCCTGGAAGGAACAACAAATATATTAAGTTTGGTATCTAACAAGTGAAAAAGAAAGCAAATATCACATCGAAGTTGAATTAAAAAAACTAAGATTTGAAAAGCTTCTAAGTGAGTTAGCAAGTATTTTTTTTCTCTTTGTATAAAGTAGCAATTCTGAATGGTTAATTTTTTAGGTAAGTATCGTAGTTCTTTTAAGGATTTAATCGCAGAATTAAACTCTAAGGATTTAAAAATACAGGGTTGGAAAAAAGGTTGTTTTTTCGATCAATGGAAGGACTAGAATACAAAAAATTATTAGAATTACTAGTTGCTGATTAAATTAAGTCAAAACTCCAAGAAAGATATCTGGAGTGATATCATGACTTTGAAAATTTATCAAATAATACTGAGTTCGTATTCTTTCTCAGCGTATCAATAAAAAGACTCTCGTTTCTGACAAATTTAACCTGCTTTAAACCCGCGCGCGCTTGTGTGTAATGATATACACTAATTTAATTTAAATCGTAATCAACTTCTAAATTCTTATGTAAATTTGCTAATCCAATTCCAATTATTTTTTTTGAACACGCGCTTAGTAAAATTTCTTATTTCATTTTCCCAATAAAAGGAACAAGGGCCGCGATGGCCTCATGGTGAGGTCTCGGCTAGTAATCCGTAGGGTTCCATGTTCGAGACCCGATTCCATCGAAGAACCGGCGAGTAAGAGGGTATGTTATATCCGACAGGACTTGTTATCCACTGGAGTGTTGTGGAGAGTAGGTTGCCGGCTCAGGTGCTGTCCTCGTCATCTGAACGTGGTTCGATATTATGAGGTCCGTCCCAAAATATCCCTAGTGTTACTTTACTATGGGACTTTAATATAATTAAAACTAAAAAAGCTAAACCCAAACTATGAACAAATGGAAAAAATCCGTAGCAATCACGCATAATTTTCAGATACCTAAGATTCCCTTACAAAAGCAGTTGCGTCGCAAAGAAATCCTTATTAGACTGTTACAGTTAAATCACTGAAGGAGAAAATCTCGGGCACTTTCGCTCATGTATCGTGATGAAAAATAACGCATCTCTTACGCTTTTTTTTTCTGTACATAATAAAACTTCCGTGGATTAAGTTGAATATTTAAAAGTTTTCTTCTTTTTAGTTCATCATCAACAAATTTGTTTTTATATACAAAATTATCTTTAAAATTATAAATATCTACAAAATGGTATAAATTTTTGACAGTTTGTTACCGAATATATGGCAATGATGCTTCTGATGATCATGCAATGATTAAGACTCTAAAACCTTGAAATACAAAAATTTTGTATTACACATATCTAAAAATTATGTTGTATGCACTTGTTCATACATACAACTTTGTGGCTATTTATAAAAATGATATTTCTGATAATCATGCAAATATCAAGTTTAACTTCAACTCGAGAGCCTCTATGAAATCAAGTATTAAACCATTAAAAAGTAATGTTATCAAATCATCAAGTAATCAAAAGTAGTACAATAGGACCCTTGAAGGACAATATAAACTTCAGTTCGAAACATTGTAATGTTTTATGTTGATTCATTTAGATGGATTACATCATCCATCGCATAGTGGCCATAGATGTTTTATCATCAATTAAATAGAAGGAATACCATCCTATAAACGACTCTGTTTTAAACCCTTTAATGTTCAGATATTCTTTATCTGTTTTGAAATTATTGTCCCAAGTAAACCTTTTTCTTACCATGTGATTAATACTTAGTTAACACTAACGAAATAAATATCTGAAGAAACAATAAAATCGTTTTGATTTTCATTATAAAAATATAATTGAGTGTTACAAATTAAATGAATTTTAAAATATCCAATGCCAATCGAAGAAAAACTTTCACAGAAACAAAACTGATATCATTAAAAATATCATGCGTCGAATTTTTAAGTGTGGCTTAGCTGACTTTTGCTCCATCATATGCGCAACAATATTTGGAGAAGAGACTTTAATTTAAGATTTAATTAATTGAAACTCCAATTTAAATTTTTAAAAATCTTTCGTTCAGAAACACGTACCACCCAAGAGGTTATTAAGTGCAAAATTTAGTTATTATTGGCCCAAATTTGTATTGTTTGGAATATTTAAAACGAGATTGTGCATTGTGCACTTTGAAAAAACGGGAAGTTTCATCTTTTCATCTTTCATTTATTTTATCTGTCTTCTAAAATATTTTTTATTGTAAAAGCAACGGAACAAAAAGAACTGTTTCTTAAATGAAGAAAAAAAAGCAAGAAAGTTGAAAAATGACTTGAAACAAATAATAACATTGTTATTTAAGTTCTCACTAAAACTTAAATTAAAAAAAAATTATTATGCATGAGCTTCTTAATGTGTTTTAGAATGTTGCGTTAATGGATGAAGAATTGCATTGTTTATACATTGAATACTTTGAAGAAAAGAAGGCTTGGGTAATAATGCCTTCAAATCAAAACATTTTCCTCTCTGTCTAATTATATATTTTCTATACAAATTGATACCCCTTAAAATTCACAATTAGTATGACAGAAAAACATTAGACATACGACTGCTAAATAAAAATACTTAATTGTATGTTAATGTTTAAAATTTATTGATTATATAGGATTATAGCATTCAAATATTACTAACATTTTTTCTCGCATTACCACATTTAAAGGCATTTTCTACTAGATTAAGCTGATGCTTAGTTAAAATTAATCATTCAAAATTGCCATATTCAATTGAGAAAGTTTTTGTTTTTACGACAAAAGTTTAAGGAACTTGCAATTTTCTGTGGGACACTTTATTTTTATTAGATTTTCGATAATGAATTAAAGACAAAGAATTGCTTCATTGAAACACTTTTTGAATTTTTATTTTTAAAGATTATCCAAAAAATGATAAATCATGTACAATTAAAACTCATGAATTCTTACAATTAAGAAAAATGATTATCAATTTCTCAAAAAAGACAAGACATTTGCAGATAGAGCTTTTTCTCCATGCCCACATAATCCTAGTTTGCTCAAAAACGTATTATTATAAACGAAACTCAAGGTACTTATGAAGTAGACGTGACAGTGAACTGTAGGACAACAGGTATTGTATTCGATGTATAATTGTTCAATTTTAACTCTGTGATCATTTCCTTTTAGAATATTCAATAGGATCTACCCTAGGGGTGTTTTGTCAGTAAATGAATCAAGTAAATAACCTATCATAACATCAGTCATTTACTGATGTTGAATTGTTATCTCCTTGAGAAAAATCAGTTCATTAATGCTGTGTTGCCACAACTACCTGTTATACCATTTTGTTTTATTTTATATTCGAATATCTTTCCAAATTGCTAAGAAATCTTTCTGATTTACTAAATATAATTCAACATTTATACAATCTGGGGAAAAAATCTCGTTTAAAGCCTCATAACCAAAGTTAGGATGCATGAAAATAAAATTTTTATTGGTTATGAAGCTTCAAATTTTTGAAATAGAACTTGAGCGCCCGACACAAAGAAACAGAAGAATATTAAATAAAACAAAAATTGACACTAGCGCAAATGGCATCATGAGCGTATCTACACTTCCTAGAGATAAAGAAATATTTCTGTGAAGTCAAATTATTTAATTTATTCATTTTGGGGAAAATACAAAGGAATTGCCTTTGGATCTATTCAAGAAGCCATGACTTTTCTCTATACTCTTATAATTCATTTTTTTTAATTTCAGTGCATTTGAAATTTTTCCTAAACTTAACAGTCAATATTAACTGTTATTTCTTAATTCTAAACAGACCATTACTAACCAACGCTGATTATGCCATATTAGACGATCCTTACAGTAATTCCACCCAATTGAGTCCTAATGGGCAATATAAAATATACATTTAAGCAGAGAAAAAAAGAGAAATAATCTTAATTTTGTTCATTTTATGACTCCAGGTGCCGAATAACTATATTTTCTAGATGTTATACTGGTTAATCAAATTTAATATTAAGATCTATTTAAGTATGCGTGGGAGTACATTTCATAATTTTTCCCTGTGCTTTTCCACAATGATTTATATTTGATTATATTGAATTTACAATATTCCCCTAAAATTAGCAATCAAGATCAACTGTAAATTCACAATCCTAAATAAATCATTAATAGCCAGCTCTGAATGAAACACGTTTGCCTTTCCTTCAACGTGAAATATAAAATCTCCATATTAAGAGCGAATAAAAAAAGATATAATTTTATTCATTTAATGACTTCAGATGGCAAATAATTAAGTTTTTTTGGAAACATATGGGGCAATTAAATATAAGATCTATTTAAAAATATGTGATGGTATATTTCATGACTTTTCCCTGTACTCCCATCATTGTTTGATTATGCTGCATTAGCAATATTCACCAAGATTAGCTATCAAGATGAACTGTAAATTCACAATCCTAAACAGATCATTAATAACCAGCACTGAATATGCCACGTTCGACAATCCTCTAAGTAATTCCACCATTTGTGGGTCATCATGTGCAATATAAAATCTACATATTAAGAGCGAATAAAAGAAAGATAAAAAGGGCCTTTTTTCATCTTTTAACCTTGCAGATTATAGGGAACTTCATATTTAATTTCGCATGTGGAGTACACCTATGCACTGATCGAGACGCATAAGACTGAGCTTGAAAATGTGCCAATTTATCACTTTAATGGTCCATTCCCTTTCATTACTCCTCTGTCCTCTTCTAATCATTGCTGTCATCGGGTGGTGGACGCCAATTAATATCTTATTAGGGCGTTGGCCCTCCATGACAAGGGTGGGGCCTCGATACAAGCTCCGCCCTGAAGAGTGACCTCAGCATCCATCACCTTGGGTCATAGAACCTGAGCACTGAACTGAACTGAATAATTAATAAAATAAATCTCTCAAAAAGTAAGGCAATCTTTTCGAAGCAAAGTGGACCAGTTTACCTTTAAAGGGGAGACATTTTTAATTAAAGTTCATTAGGGACGAACGAGGGAGCCGGGCAACTAATGAAGATGAGGGGTCCCCTCATTAGATTCACTCAATTTGCAAGTCGGGGAGATAGTCATTAGTCGGTTCATCGCTGGATCTTCGGAGCGGCACAATAGTTTTGAATGAAGCCGTTTAGTCGGAGAGGGAAAATGTGAGTGGGAAAAGAAAGTGGGAGATGTGTTTGTGCATCGCGAAGACAGCATTGATTTATGGGGAAAGGTGTATTGATCTCAGATAGCGGAGTTGGAGAAGGGGTCCAGGCAATCTGTAGAAACAACAAAGCTTTCTGCATTTAAAGTAAATATTTGGCCCGGAGTGAAAATATTGAAGACTGGGTTGAAAAGGGAGTTATTTAGTTTTCGTTAACTGGGCCTTCGCACAAATTGCAAAGGTTGTGAGAAAGAGAGTAGCATTTTTAAGATTTGTTTTCCGAAAGTTCGTTGGAAGCGTGTACATTTGTAAATATGCGACGGCAAATAGGTTTTGGTGTATGAGTGCCTTAAATATTTGCATATGAAAGAAGGAATAGAATCGGAGGATTGTATTCAGTAACATTATACAAATATTTGTTGTAATTTTAACATGATAACGTTGATTTTCTGGATACTATTTGTAAATTGCACAATGCTTAATCGTGATGCAAAAAAATACTGCAAACTATTTAAGTTAGAAATATGAATTTATTAAAATTAAGTTTCATTTCAGAGTTAAAAGTGATTTAAACTTAAATTTTCATTAAATATTAATTCTTTTTTCAAACAACGTAGCATCTTATGGCCCTGAAATAATCCACTTCAAACTTTAAAATTCATATTAGATCAATTGTTAACAATTTTATTTGCGCGAAAGTTTTTATTTAATTTGATTGTTTTTTTAATGCACTTTATTGAAAAACTTAAGATATAGTTAAAGCAATAAAGTTTTCCTTTGTTAAATAATTGAAATTACACATGCATGTTTTGACAAATTTGTTTTTTAATTTTCGATATATATATATATATATATATATATATATATATATATATATATATATATATATATATAATTAAAGGTTAAAGTTATGGCCTGAAATTGAGCCTGATAGTTTACGCTGCATTTTAGTGTAGAAGTTGATAAATAATTTTTTTTTGTTTTATTATAATTTAAAACATTATTTATATATTTTTATCAACCTGATGCTTTGAAAATAATTTTTGAAAGCACTGTAGCTTACATACAGTAATATAGATAATAATATATGGTTTCAATCTATATATTAATATAACTTTTCAACCACTTAACTTAGCAATAATATTTAGTATATAATATTTTCTTCTGAATTTGACAAAGGCCACACGTGAATGGTTATCAACAGCAGTGGGGTGCATTCAAAAGAAAGTGAAGCTAGATTTCAGTTGGCAAATTACTTTCACAATGGTTGCGCAGTGTCTGTTTTTCTGTATGTAATTGATTTGTTGAAGCGTGAGTTCTGAAACTCACAAGACCTTTAGAAAAAATATTTTACGAAAATCATTCTGCTAATAACTATATTATCATTTTATTATTTCAAAGCTCTTTGTTAAATTAATTTCAAAAAGATATAATTACTAGTATTTAAAATGAATTTTATTATATAATTTTATTATTATACTACCGTTATATTTCAATTCAATAATTTTTAATCTTTAATGATTTTTCTCGAAATTTTAAGTTTTTGAACATCAAAGGAACAAAAGGAAATAAAACTTCATGTTGTTGTGAATAAAAAAAGTTTCTTTAAATACAGGTTTGTTTGTTAGTTTTTATATTTTAGATAAATACTGATAGGAATCAAATTTTCAGTATACGAATAATGAGTACAGAAATTTATTTTATCAATAAATTATATTTTACTGAATTGATCAAAAGAAAACCACAAATAATAAGAAATATCATTATTATTTTTTAAATTTTTAAATTGCTTTGAGAAGATAAAGATTCTTTTGGAAAAAGGAAACGGCAGGATTTCTTTAAATATAATTAAAGACTATTTATTTCGTTTTCACAAATATATCTTTTGTAGAAATCTTCAAAATATGTAGTAAATATTTAAAGATTAAAAATTATTTAATAAAGAATTATCAATTTCATTGGAAAAAAACAATATATTCACTAAATTCCCAAAAGCATAATTTCCGAATCTCTTTGAATCTGAAACTTCATTAATTCAACTCATTACATTAATGCTTTAAATGCATTATTAAATTCAGCATTCCGCTGAAACCCATATTCAAGATTCTAAACACCACCCCGAAAATTCAATAATTTTAGCTCAACTGACATGAGGAATACATCATAATAAAACTATTCCAATAAATGGACGTCCTGCATTCCAGAGAGATACCAGGTATTACACTTTTCCGCCCACCAAAAGTTCTGGAACAGCGATATCTTCGCATCATTTATTAAACTAACACCCTCTCCAAACATAGATGCCGTCGGGACCAATGGCATTTCAGGATGCCAGCCAAGTTCGCTAGATGGATGGCACTCCAATCGTGGGACCCTCTACAACAATCAAATGAACTGCGATGTCAAATTTGCATATGAAAGTAACCTCCGAGGGCTCTCCGCCTTAATAGTCCCTCCCTTTGATGGATTATGCAGATTCGAACATGGTTCATATTAAGCACGGTCCAACGACTCTCTACAAGATTAGAGTCTTATCGAATGGATGTTTCAATTGGCTGTCAGCAGTGGGTACAGGGAATTATTAATGGTCAGATGCGATGGACAAAGTGCAGAGATACACCCCCGTGAAGGTGAGGCTGGATTTAAATGCGTGCGCACTGGGATGGGGAATCAGCGCGAAAGTTTGTTTTCATCAAGTTGGAAAGTTATGGCGCATAGATATGTTAATAAACTTATCGATGGAATATTGTAAATAACTTATGGGACGTCGGGATTATATGATTAATATACAAAGTTGGGGAAATGTTTTTCAGTGCATAATAATATATCAATCAATACTTAAAATTTGCGGGGAATATTTGATTTAACTTTGTAGTGAACTTAATGATGATTCTTTTGAATAAATAGTTATTTATTTTATCATGTTTTCAGTGAATTATTTTGTTAACATGCGTATATAAAAATAAAAAGATGCATCCCCGTAAATTAATTTAGGCCAAAATTTAATTCATATATATTTGTTTCTATGTACATATCACAAATTAAAATGCGTTCATTCAACTGCCTGGATTTTTAACTATCAAATTTATAATGCAAACGTATTAACATATAGTCAACACTTAGGATTTGGGTCCAGATTTTGGACCATATCTATTATTCAAAAAGTAAAACCATTTACCAAAATTGTTTCTAACTCGTGGCGATGGAGAATTGTCCTATTTACATGAAAACTGGCGGACAAATTTCCTGTAAAAGTTCTCTGTTCAAGTTTTAATATATATTTATAACTCATTTATATTTGTAATTTATATTTAAGTCGATCTACTTTGGCCAACAAAAATAAGTGTTAATTTCAGTCGCATTTTTATTAAATGATTATTTATTATTATTTATTATTAAATGATTATGTACTATTAATTATTTATTAATTCTTAATATATAATTATTTACTATTAATTATTTGTCATTAATTGTTATTAAATAATTATGTACTATTTATTATTTGTTATTAAATAATTATGTACTATTAATCATATTATTATTAAATAATTATGTACTATTAATTATTATTGTTATTAAATAATTATGTATTATAAATTATTATCAATTGTTAGTAAATAATTATGTGCTATTAACTATTTATTATTGATTGTTATTGAATAATTATGTACTATTAATTATTTATTATTGATTTTTATTGAATAATTATGTACTATTAATTATTTATTATTGATTGTTATTAAATAATTATGTACTATTATTGATTGTTATTAAATAATTATGTACTATTATTTATTGTTATTAAATAATTATGTACTATTAATTATTTATAATTAAATATTATTAACTAATTTTGAAATTACCATTAGGAGGCTATATAAAAATTTATTTTCAAAATTTTTAACGGCATATATATAGAATTGAAATATAATTCCGTACGTCATTCAGAATATTTTCCAATTGGAATTATAGGACCATTTTTAACTGCTTACATTTGGTTGGAGACTCTCCCTCACCATTTAAGATGGTGCATTATTTTGATTTGTTCTTACTTTATTTATATTTGATTATTAAAAATTACCTCAGAATAATAAGATTCAAATTAATTAAATTTTGGAATTCGTTTTAAACTGTTATATATATTTATTTTTCGGAGAGAAATCTTGCATTAGGTTTTAAAAGATGAATAATTAAGTTTTGAATTAACTTTACGAATACAAAAGGTTAATAATTAAAAATTAAACATCGTATCTTGATTAGAGATGACTCTATGTATTAAACACATTAAGTGTCTTTTTTTTCATATTTTATTAAATATCTTCCTTTCTGAATCTTGTATTATTGAACTAAGAAGCAGTAGAATACTTTAGGTATTTATCAAATATCTGTAATTTTTAGTATAGCGCTTTTGAAGGATTTACTTCTAGTAATAGTCTCTTCTATTATTTCTAGATATAATTCTTCTATAATATATCTTCTATAATTTCTGATATAATTTGAGCAAATAATTCTATGCCCATACAACGCATAGACACAACAATTATAAAAACTCTCTTCGTGTATTTTTACTTTTTAATTTCGGCTGGAGGAATTTTATTAGAACTAGGAAAGTAAACTCATCTCTGATCAAATAAAACCAAAGAAATAATAAATAGATCCTCTCACAATGCTCCCTGAAAATTTGAGATGAATTCAAAACCTACAATAGTAAACGGACTATTGATTTAAAGCATGAATCCACGTTCCAATGTTTTAAATTTAAAAAATATATAATAATTCATCTATCAATACCTTTACAAGACAGCTTCCCTAACCCAGGTAGGGAGCAATGGAAAAGAAACTTGAGATTACTTGTAATAATTGCGCCAATTTATATAAATATTGAACCCACATATTTTAATCTATCGACTTGATTTAAGATGAGGTTATATCTTTTTTAAAGCGTACCTTAATAGGTTAAAAATCTTTTCCGAATGTAAACGTATTTATTTCATAAAACAGCTGACGTATATTTGGGTAGAACTTGGTGCAAATATTTAAAATTGTGCATCTAAAAAATACTTTGATAGCAAATAAATAGCGTCTGAACAGCTAGTTTTTGGGAGGCTGATGTATTGGGAGGCATTTAAAATAGTGCCAATTGGCATAAAATGTTTAGATCCAAAGGTTCGAAAATAAGTCTAATATTCTAAGGGAGAAGGTCTAATATTCTAATAGATGTTATTATGGGTCTATAATATTGTGTACTTCTGCAGTTAATCTCAAAATAAGAAAAAGAATTTTATAGATATCTGTAATAGAAGCAGAATATACCCTGAAATACTTATACTTAACCTATAAACTTGGCGAGCATTTGACAATTTGTTGACAAAAAGGGAAAGGTATTCTCAGTAGTATTCTTCATGATCTCTTTTAGAAGATAAGGTACGGGATCCTTCTAGATCTTTCGACAGCCAGTTTCGTGAACTATAAAATTAAAACCCCTATTTTGAGAAATGGTGATTGAGCGAATTATGTATTTGGAGTGTTGATTTACAATACTTTGTAGTTCTTCTTGAACACTTTAAGTTGTTCTGATTATTTAATGAAAATTTGCTGTTTGTGTTACTATTTATATTTATAACTATGCTTCTGTGCTTTCTTGTGAAGTTCATCATAAAGCTTGAGTAACTTTTCCCTGTACATTCACCGGATGGATTTTGAATAACAATAAGGGATGTTTCATTTAAATCAAATTCATAGACTCTATTGTCTAAATATGTGAATTGTTTTATTCAGACTTGAACTATAATCCATCAGTGAAAATACAAAAATAGACAGTATTTTATTTTTAGAATATAGCTTCATTCTTATAATACTGTCAAATATTTTTGTTAAAAAAACCTAAAGCATTCTTATTCCGCTGGATACTGGTTATTCAGTGTAATAATACAGCAACTGCGTTCACTGAATTTCCCTCTATCTATCATATCACTACATCCTGGAATTTAATCTTGAAGTTTTATTTCTGCCTAAAACATCCATTATTGCAGTTCCAAGATAACTTCTCTTTAACATGTGAAACCTCTTTCCTCCTTTATAACAATTTTTATAGCATTCCAAAAGGTTATAAATCATCCTTTTGCTTAAAAGAAGAACGAGGGGAAAAAATACCGGAGTTAGCAGTTGAACCTTCAATTCAAAACTTTCTATCTTACGGTTCTTCTTTAAAAATATGAAAGGGAGTGGGCGAGAGAGAGGCGCATAAGAGAATTCTCTGGCTTCGAAATAAGTTTGATTTTTCTCGTAATCCATTATGTATGAGAAGGGGAGAAAGTTTTTGAACAGGTGACGCGTTTTCTTTTGAAATATTTGTGCTTAGGTAATCCCTGGGGAAAGACACGACGAAATATTTCCTAGAATTCCATAAAATTGCCCTCGACAGTTTCTTCACGAAATTAAAATCAGTCTATTAGTTTCTATGCGAAATTTCATAAGCATAAGAATTCATTAAAGATGGAATATTTGTATCGAAGACAAACACCTAATTTGAATTTTAAATCAGGCTGCTTTCGTATGGTAATTCCTATCACAAGAAGCGAATAAGTCAAGCTGAAATTCATTGTCTACACTTTTAATTGGTTTTTGTGTTTCGTATCCTTTAAGGAAAATGTGTCAAGAAAATCCTTCATAATACATTAAGCTTCTGTTGAGTTAGTTCATTTCCATGGTTTCTTTATTGTAATATTTTAGTCAATTTCAAGTTTTAATGATAAATATGTCAAAGTATTTGATATAGCAATATTTTTAATCACTTCGGAAACTGTCTTTTAGAAAGTGGATTCAAATTATGTTTCTTTAGGATATTGCAAATTTCTTCCAAGAATATTAATTTGAAATTAATAATTTTACAGTGGCAAGCATAATGTAAGCAAATATTATCCGTCAAGAGCTGTAGTATTTAATTTTAATGAACTTTATGAGGAATATATATTCATAGATATGACTTCGAGAAACCCCATTTCATGAATTATTATAAAATAATATACTTAATTTCCATGCTTTTCCTTATATCTAACGATCACCCTGTTTGCTGATAGACCATAAAGCAATTACATATAACACAATTGAATTAAAAGTTAATTTGAATTTATAATTTATCAGATAACTATAATTTATCTATTTTTAAGTTTGAAAATGGAAAAAGTGAGATAAAATATGAAAATTTGAATAAGTCTATAAAGTTAATTAAGGAAATTAAAATCATGGGAAATAATTGTTTACCTCAGTCAATTAATCAAGATTTTTTTTTTGAAAAAATTGACAATGAAAAAAAATTAAGGTCATTAAAATTAACTGAAAATACTTAAGAAAAAGTTCCTCAATTAAAAAAAAAAAATTAGATTTAATTCTTGTTTTTTGCAAAATAAAGGTATAAAAAATTAGTTTAACTTTTAAAAACTATGTAAAAAATGTAAATTAAAACAATGTAAAAAAGATACTTGTTTCATACTCAGTCTTAATTTGTAAAGTCTTACATTATAGAATTCGATTCTGAAAGTGATTCTTTCTTTTAGTTATAATAACGAGACTAAAAATTATGTTGTCATGTGTTTTTATAGAAAATATGACATTAGAAAGTGTAGTAATCAGTTTAAATAATAATTGTAGTTTAATGAACAATTTAATATATTTACGTTACTTCCACTTTTATAATTTCAGATATTATAGACAAATTTTAAATCGGCATTGACTTTCTTTTTTTTCTCAAATTGATATCGAATTTTACATCCAATTAATTTAAATCTATAAAACAAAACTGCAAAAATAATAAAGTAATGTGTAATTTTGCACGTAAAGAATTTATTCTTCTGATAATAATCAGAGATTGACTATAGTAAAAAATGAATCGCAACATCTTTCAAATAAGCAAATAAATTATATAAACTTTTTGCCGTTTGTCCTTTAATCAAACTTCTTTTCTTTTGAAGAGGAATGCGGTCATCAACTTTATTAAAATCAACAAAAAAAATTAAATTTCTATTTTTACTTTCGATTGCAAAAATATATATCTCTAAAAATATAAGTTAGCTTTAAAATGTTTTGAATTTATATGAATAATTGCACAATCTTTTTAAATAAGCACAACCGCTTTTTTGCAGCCAATAAAATAACAGAATAATATGCATGTTTATTATTCAAAATATGCTTTTAAATCACAATGTAAAGTTTACATTTTTATAAATGGAAAACTGGAATAAACAGGATACACTTTTTTAAAATAAATTTTTCAATGAATACTAGTTTACAAAAGACACTTAAAATATTCTATAAGTTATATTTAGTGCATACGCTTGCCAAAATTCATAACTTTAATTAATAATATTTTTTAAAAGCTTAGTACATTTCTCCTGTTTTTTGCATTTAAACTAATATTTCCTTGTTATTAAGATCAATATATTTATATGAGAAAATTGACTTTTAATTAAGGTGAATACATGGTTTTAAAAAAAATGTTTCTTATTTCAAAATCATTTTCTTTATCTTAAATTATAAACTCTGGCAAACTATCAATAAATAAAATAAGTATGCAAAATATTTTTAAAATTTTTTTAATTATTTTTATTTCTATGTAATATTTCATTCTAATTTCGACACAGAATATTTTTTTACATAAATTGACACATTTAAGAAGGTAATGTATAAGGTAATGTAAAAAGATATACGCTGTAAAAAAAATTCAAAGCACGCAATGCTGTAACATCATTCTCACCATGGAAACAATATCGATTTGAAAACTCAATTTCCTTAAAGATTTGTCAACATTATCTGTCATCAAGTATTTTACATTTGGTAAATTGAGAAATTTTAATTATGAAATTTGCGTTTTATATATAATCCTTATTATATGGGGAAGTTCAAATCTACAAATATCATTTCAAAACAGCTTTTTTACTGCCTTACAATTCAATGTAGATACATCAATTTCAACTTAAACACTAATATAGATACATTGTGTAAAAAAAATTCTATAAAGTAATTAAATAAGTGACTGTAAACCTGTACTTTTTAAGCTTATGATAACTTAGATATGAGCTCACAAACATGAAAATGTTAAAATCTGAATATTACAGATAATTATTTGAAAATGTTAATTATAATTTTTCAAATATATTTATTAGCATACAACATTTTTTGAAGTTTGATCTTTAATGTAATTTAAATTACAGCACTTATAATTGTAAATAACTAACAAAAGACAATATTCAAAAAACAGATTTAAAAAAAACTTATATTGCAGAAAATTTGTCAGTCGATTGTGCGGAGACAATATCATTAATTTAATTATTTCGATTACAAATAGCGATGCTTTATTTTACATGAAATAGAAAATATTAATTATAAAATATAGCTTATATATGTAAAAAAAGCAATTACAGAAAATTTATATCATACACAAGTAACAAATATTTAAAAAAAACAATGGCATGGAGGCAAAATACTCATAGAAGATTACCATTGCAAGTATCCAATTCATTCCACTGACTTTGCTTTGCACTCTCTGTCAATTTTACAGTATCTGTGATAGTATACGAATATTAAAATCTAAATATATGTATACTGTCACAGATACTATAAATATGTATCTAAATTAGCATCGGATCACAAGAATAAAGATAACAGCAAAAATTCTTGTATAATCAAGAATTATTTTTATTGTTAAATGGTAGCCAAAGATTATTGACGATCATCCATTAGAGGGTCTGTAAAATTCTCTTCTTTAGCAGGGAATTACCTGCACAAGTAATCAATTCTACAGATTAGCAACAATACTAAGCTCAGTAATGGATATATTTTATTATTAAATAAATAAATTTAATGTTATTATATATTAAATATTATTAAATTACCTGATTAATGGTCTCAAACATTATAGCTCAGTTTATTGATTTCCAATATCCAGTTTATAGCTATGGAACTAGCTGTGGACGAAAGCAATATTACAAATGTTTAACTGTATCTCGTTATTTTATTATTCCGAATATTTTTTTATGAAACTATGCAGCTTATTTAAAAACATTTATCTTCCCATTTATCTTTGCCTTTCCTTTTCTGAAATTCATATTCGCGTGACGTGAGCAGACGAAAGAAATGCAGGATAAAAAGAGAAAAAAAATGATAAAAGAGTACACGAAAAATTTGTTCTTTTTATCTATGTGGGAGATTGAAGGTAAACGTCTATTTAATGAGATTTAATGGAACGAGGAAAAATTCAGGACATGGAGATTCAAAGAAATAAGCTGATGTTAAAACACAAATGCTGAAATTTGCTTATTATTTATTTTTTTTCCGTTTTTTTTAAAGATTTCTATTAACGATTAGTTTTATTTGTTATTTTGTAAAATTAGATTTGATTCATAGTGAATGAATTAAGTCATTCTTAATTTCTTGTATAAAAATATTCTCCATCTTGTATAAAACAAATATTTTTATTATGCTTATGAATTTTTATGTTAGGAATCGTTATATATATATATATATATATATATATATATATATATATATATATATATATATATATATATATATATATATATATATATAATATGTGTGTGTGTGTATGTAATAACAAATAAAATTGGTATATTAAGCAAGTGTGAGAAATAAATATTACAGATTTTGATGTGAGACTTATCTAAATCAAAATATTAATAATAAAACTAAAATGAAGTATGCTATGCATATTTCACTGTATCATGTCAGAACATCCGTTCTTGAACGGCCAAGCACCACGTGTTTGTGCAAGTTATATTATATTTTTATTCATTTTAATTGTTTCATTGAATGAGTCACTTTTGTATTGCTAACGATCCAAAAAAAAAACTTTTTCTCGCATTGATTTTTTAAAAAATTATCACATTTCCTATTTATTTCATTTCATATAATCTCATGCTCAAAGTGACATTTATTATTGATGTAGTCATTAAATTATTTTTTTTAATCAGAGCTTATGAAAATGGGATGGCAATGCGCTATTAAAACCTGATTTATTTATTTTTTTGAGATGCTCGTGCAGATAATAAAACTTTTATTTTTCGCCTACGAATTTCTGTTGACTTCACAAACCTCATCCCAAAAAGAACTTAATGCTCAGAAAACATGCACAGGGGGAAAATATATGAAAATAATAAAAATTTGTGTGTAGGGAGGTAAATATTGGTTATCTTGCTCCGAATGTCAAAAAAAAACATGATGCATATATGGGTGTATAAATATGATTCCATTTTTAACTAAAAAGAGATTTTTTTGTAATAAAAATAAGATAGATTTATTCAATTAATTTATCTCTATAAAGTAAAATATTTATCCATTATTCCCGCTCGAGTTGAGTTGCATGGAAGACGGAAGCAGGAGAAAAACTATTCAACTCTGCTAACTATATACCCCTGTTTATTGCTCAGAAGTGTTTGAAATAGTTAAAGGAATGTATTTGGTAAAAAGATACACTTAAAAGAAAAACTAATGAAAAATGCAAGCAATTTTAAAGCATAAATTTTCCTTTTCATCGATAATGTCAAGATCATTGTCCACAAATTTAATTCCTTAATGATGCTACCGCAAATTAACTAATAAAATAATGGAGAAATCGATTTAACATTTCGGTATCGTAAGAATGTCTTAAAAGATATCAGCATCAATATTTTTGTCATTAAACATCAGATACGTCTTTTCCACGTCGGTTTAGTTTCCCCTCCTTTCTTTTTTTTCAGTCCCCAGCCCCGGGCGAACAAACATTTGTTTCTGCCTTCATAAAAAGAGACGTCTGCGAAGAGTCGGTGATAATAAATGTATCTGGTGAGACAAAAGAGTAAAGAATGGGGCCCCAGAATGGATGAAAGTGACCCACATCTCTTTTATTAATCCGTTCCCTTTTTGCTTTATTTTTCATATTTTCCACTTTGATGATTTGGCCCACGTGGTCTGGAACACAGAAAATGGCGACGCAGGAGGGACGAAGGTTGCTCTTTTAAAAAGGTTGGGATTTTTTTTAAAGTTATGTTTCTGAAAGGTTTCAGAACATTCTTCTCGGAACTATTTATCATTTCTTATCTTGAAGATAGCATCTTCCCCACCTCAAGTGGAGAAACTATGGAACTGATATTCTTTTAGCTATACGTGTTGGCACAAATGGGATGTTCTTTTAAAAATCATAAGTTGTTTCAAATTTACAAATTTGCTCCATTTTTTAAAATTATAAATCCCTTTTATTGTGAAAATAAATTGATTTTAATTGTAATATATAAATAATGCAAATTAATTTTATTAGTGCTTTAAAATTAATAAATATAAATTTAAAAGCATCACCTTATTATAAATCAAAATAACTGCAATTTGAAACTGCAAAAAATTTACCAACATATTTTTATTAGAAATAAAAGCAAATACATTTCAATGTTCGGAGTTATAATTTTATTTTGTCCCACGGGGGGTCACCTAGTAATTCAGTACCCAGGTAGTATGTTGTATAATATTGTACAATATTGCGAGATATTATATGATATTAAAGAATAATCTATAATATTAAACAATATTACGGATATTGTTCAGTATTGTACAATATTTGTGTGCTACTAGTTTTATAAAAGGCTTCCATCATGGCGGTCGGTTTCCGTGATCCTGTTGAGTATATGAAAAGGGGGGATTGTGCTTGGTTCCTCCCATCGATGGTAGTACGTACTTCCTAAGAGAAGAGTTGTACCGTGACCGGTGATGGCCCTTATGATTCAACCACAGATCCCGCCAATGATGTTATAGCGCATTCTGATTTTTTCGTGTGTCTTCCTGAGGGTCTTAGTAACCAGTTTCTGGTTACCATTTTATTCCTTTTAAATAATTTATCAAAATAAAAGTATTTGGAAAAAATTCCTGTAGATGGTATCTTAAGGATAAAGAATTGTCCTCATCCTCTGGTAATTCATAGTTCAAAACCTACTATCATTAAATATTTGTGTACAGATTGTCTGAGGCACATTCAATCTGATGTCGATATCATTATATGCTTTCTCGGATGCTGTAACCAAGTTTTAAAAATTGGATTTTTTTTTTTGTTTCTTTACTTGATTAAGCATGAAAATTACGAAATCTTTTTCAGCGTAGCCTCCAAGTAGCTCTAAAATGTTAGTTTGATAACACGAAACTGAAAATGAAGCGATAATCAGTATTTTTGATTCATTATTATTTTTTTTACCATTGAATCTTTTATCATTTGAGTGAAATAATTGCCTTCTTTATACGAAATTCTTTCAAAACTTCTATAATAATAAGATTTTATAAAATAGCTGAGAGATAGACATTATTATTAAAAAATTTATACACCGTAAATCAAATGCTATAAGGTATAAATATGCCAATGTCATGTGTTTTATATGAACAATATATAATCAATTAGTAAGCAACCTCCTTAATATAGTTACATATCTTAACCCGGCAGGACGGGCGCTGCGAAAAGTAACACGAGAACGGGCATGGGGTGTCAGCACACCCCAAACATATTAAATGGCATAAACACGAAATTTTTTCTAGATTTTAATTGCTAAGGAAATTTATGATAATAACACTTTTTGCTAGAAAAATGATAACTAATATGTTAAATTATCGTAATTTTCAAAATTTTTAATGAATAAATTAAAAGCTCACACCGTTTTTGTCTCAGTTTGAAACTTTTCCCCAGTAAAGATTTTTTCTTTACAATTTTTATTATAGTAAAATTTATACATTATTGTAAATTTAAATGCTGATAATAATCAATTTTCTTAATAATTGGGGTGTACATGTATCTGAAACTTTAGATTTTTGTAGTTATTACATACAGCTTCAATTTCTGAGTGTTCTCGACATATATTTTTGTCGCACCTCACACACATGGTTTTCGATTTAATATCTTTGTTTCTTGGACATAAATAGCATCTTCTGTGACTCAGCTTTCTTTATATCTTTTCCGATAAAAAAGCTGATTTGATCGCAAATTTCCTCTGAATAATCGCATTCTTCTATTTCAGACTGGTGATCACTGAATATGTCATCATTATCTAAATCGTTTAATTCTTTAACTATATTCTTTTCATCAGACGAAATCTCCTCTGACATCTCTTGAAGTCTGTTTATTTCTTGCTTATACGTCAAACAAAGAAAAGACTGATCAGGACGACTGGAACAAGCCATGGTTTCGCACTAAAAAATACTAACACGAGCGCGCGCACGGGGTGTCTCCACACCCCAAAATCGTTCTATAAGGCTAAAATGGTGTCTGAATTCGCCGTTTTCAAACTCTATGCATGGAAAGTTACCTTAGAGGCAGGTACTGAGGGGCCAGACCACTTCGGTTTATACAGACAGACAGCAGATGAATATATTTGGGCGTGGGGTGTTGAAACACCCCGCGCCCGTCCTGCCGGGTTAAGTATTCTCTTGCAGCAATTTAGTTATGATATTGTTCTATTCCTAGATAATCTTATTTTCTGTTCATTAAATTTCAATTTAATCGCCCATTAATCACAATAAGCTAATGACAATAACGGAATTAGCCATATTCTATTCACCTAGATAATGCTGAAACTTAGAAACAACGCTGTAATTATCGTTCCTATTGCATAGTCCTAAAAATTATCTTTCTTTTAACAATATTGCTGGCCGAATTTAAATCACAATTTAACTATTAATTAGTGTATATACCGCAAACTATATTCATTTCATGTAATTTCATTTAGTTGTAAAGTAGTTTAGTAGTTGTGTGTGTGTTTTTTTTGCAACTGGTTTTTCTACCTATCAATTAATGACAAGAGCGAAATCTTGCCAAACATAAAAATTAGTGTTTAATACGAAGGACAAATACTATGGTCATTTAATTAAAAGATGTTAGACGTAACTTAACGCTTCTTCATTAACCAATTTTTTTCATTAACATTTTTTATGAATTCACCTGAAGAAATAATCAAATAATAACTGAAAACTGTCCTTATCTTGGAGATAAGAATAAAGATTTATAAAAGACATAATTCTTTATCCTTTAATTGTTGTGAATTGATTAAATTAATACAATTATAATAAAATTAATTATTGTCATTATTATAATAAAATTGTTATTGTCATGACTATTTTTCAATTCCTACTGTTATCTCATACTCTCCCTGTATATAAATACATCTTTTTCCAATTTTCAATCGTTAATGAAATACTTTTTATTCTTCCAATCAACTTCAAATACATTTTTTCAAACTTGTAGTAGATATTATTTGATGTTAATACAGTTTTTTTTCAAATATTAATTCATTATTTTTTATAGATTAACTAAACACAAATTTTCTCGCATTTATAGTAGTTCTTTAAGTAGTTTTAATTATTAGGTCGGGATAGATTGGTTGGTAAGGTGTTAGATTTGCATCCCTTGTGCTGCGAGTTGGAACCTTCTCACAAAGTTCTCAATACAACTAGGGGGTATTGAGTGAAAGGTGTTCTTTATTTGAGGGCTCAAGGGTCCATAACCTCAGAAGCTATTACATCCCCTCCTTCCGTTGTAAAGTGGAACAAGAGAACAACAATTTTGATTGTCTAATAAAAAGTAACTAAAATAAAATGCTTCTTAACTTCCTAAATTTTTCCTAATATCCCAAGTAGGAATTGATTTTAAAAAAATGTTTTTTATAATACTTTTTAAATGCAAAATTACAGCTACCTCCATTCAGTGTGTAATTACCTCGAATTCTATCCAACAAATTTTAAATATTTCAAGAATTAATCCCATCAAACAAAACAATTAAAAACTTAATCAGTCCTATCTTTTAAACAAAGAGTAAAGTTAGAAATGAGGACCAAAATACCGATAGAGACCCATCCATCAGGGATAATAACTTTTATTGGAGGTAGGAAGTTAATGCGCCGTTTGTGCTGGAGAGAAAGGGCAGAGCGCCCAAAGCCACTTCTGGAAGAGATAGTTCGGACATATGTAGACTCAAATAGGGCTACAAATTAATCTCTCTGGGCACGTAGAGATGAGTAAAGTGAGTTACATCGATCCGGGTTCTAATTCTCGATGTGCTGCTATTTTGAGGCCGAAGTTAGTTTCTAAATTTACTGTCGACTTTCAGCAGAGGGTTGAGTTCGTTTGAAATAATATTAGCTTTATGTGAGTGGAATGGAGCTGTACTATTTTGATATGAAGGAATCATTTAGAGTAATTCTTAATGTCGAATTTTAAAAATAGATAGGTTAATTTATTGGATTTCTGAGAGCAATATTGAAGGACGCAAGTGATATATATATCAAGGAAGATAAATATTTTAATCATTGTCAAAACAGAAAGCTTGACATTGATGTTAAATGTTTTCTTTTAATAAATTTTGAAAAAAATATGAAAGATATGTACATATTTTGGATAAAGATAAGCCATATTTCATCCGTATACAGTACAACAGCTTTTGAGTGATCATTCTAATAAACAGGCAGATAAACGGGCAGACAGACATTTTCCAAAATAATGGGTTTCGAACTCAGATTTAAATAATGATTCATCAAAATGTAAAATTACAATTTTTTTTGTCGGTTACAATTTTTTCTCTGTGCATTTCTCTTCTTTCTCTACTCTTTTACTTACATGTAAAAAAAATAATATTGTGAAAATCCATACTTATAAACACGAAACAAATGATGCAAAAAACAAGTAATGAAAATAATGTCATAAAAAAGAGAAAGAAAGAAAATAAAAGGAAATCTATCGTCACAAATTTCTAGTTAGGTAAGAACATTAACATTTTTAAGTGGTTATTTGTCTTAATAATCACTTAAAATTGTCTTAATTTTGTCTTAAATTAGTGTCTTAATTCAAGTTATTACTTAGCTTAAACTGGTTTGAAAAAATTACGAGACTTCTCTCTCTCAATTTTTTAATGATATTTTTTTAAACTTTCATTTTCAATTTTTCTAGCCCGCAAACAAAGTTTTGGAGTTTAAACAATCTTAAGATAGATAGCAATTTCTACGAAAAGTTCACTGCTACTGGAGGCTATTGTATATGTGTTAAAATAAAATGAAGGTAATGTAGAGTGGTATTAAAATTATATTCTGATATTTACAGTATTTTGAAAAAATACTATTAGTAAGAATGTACTTATAATATCATTGAAGAATAAATATAAGTCGCGTTTGACAAAATTGCGATAGTTAAAACTAAAAAAGAATTTTAAAAAAAACCAAACGATAATCTTCTGAGATTAGTTATTTAAAAGTAAGAAATCGTAAACAAACTGGAAGATGACATTATTTCATAGAAACGACAAACAAAAAGCAATACATAATAAGTTTATTTAAATATCTCAAACAATACTGGCAAAATAAGCCTAAAACATCAGGTGACTGTCTACCAAAGAAAAAACAAATATCCCTTGCCTTCAAATTTTGGAGGCACCAAAACATCCCAACAAAAACATGTTCCCACATGATAATAAAAATCAATAAAACTCTAGACCAATGTTCTTTTAGCTCAACATAAATCAGAAAATCTGAGATATTCTTATGATCCTCTTTCCTAATACAACCAATGCATTCTGGGCAACAAATGGTAAATATCACAAATCTATTTTTGTTTATATAAACCAATCACGTTCAGCTACCACCTTATCAAACAATAAAGAAAAATTTAAGGCATCACAACAATCCCATCGTGATTTTTTTTATCCTCGCAAAGTAAGATATATTCGAGGTACTTCGGGTTTTTCCTATCTAAGATGCAATTGAAAACACGCAAAGCATTGAAAATGCCCTCTCGAAAAAACTTATTTCAAGAAAAATGTCGCCGCCAAATCCCCCGTCGAACAAATTCGAGTTGTTAAATGGAGCCAAACAATCCTCTGCATTTCATAAAGAAAAGAGGGAAGTCATCTTACTTTTAAGCATGGAATAAAAAGAGCCAAATTTCCGCGTTGATGCCATAAACGAGATGTCAAGATTAAAATGGGGGCTTTCCATGAATTTCGAAAAAGTATGACGAGCTTATAACGCCGCCTTGAATATAAAGTATCTCTGACGAAAAGGTGAAACGATGTGTGCTAAATGTTTCCTTTTAGCTAATAATCTTTATCACACAACCTTAAAATTTAGATATGAGTAACTTCTGGCTTTGAGCTCAGATAAGAAAGTGTGCGGTAAAAAATTAGATAAAAGGGAAAGACATTTTAAACTTTTTATTATATTTTATGAAAACTAAATTATTATTTAATAGTTTTTGCAATCAATTATTATTATTTCGATACTTACGTATAAGACCGTCGACGCCAATGGTTTACTAACTCATTGGAGGCGGATTTAAATTTGGCGATAAACCGTCGAAGACAATGGAACAAAAAAAATGGCGGATGATAGTTGAGGGTTGAATAATTTTTAGAATGATGATGATTTAGCAACTCAATGGTGACATCTTCAAATTTGGCGACAGAGATCGACGGCCTAATACGTAAGTACCATTATTTCTTTAGTTCTTGTTAGATTTTTTTTCTCAGGTACTTTTTTCGTTACTTTTTCCAAGCCAACGATCACCTGAAAACTTTCTTGCATATTATCGAATAGAAATATTATATTAGAGAACGACTTACATGAGATTGATGAACAATAGTTATACGAAATATTAAGCTTTGGTTTGAATTTAACATTTTTACTGAATCTATCATGTCGACTTAAAGAACTATTTGGCGATTAAGCGCTGACATGCGGTTAATAACATCCAAAAATCAAATTTGTATTTTAGATCTGTTTTTACCAAATGATTGAGAAAAAAATTAATGAAAGAGTTACAATTATAGTCGCAAAATCCCATATCAAATTTTATTCATTAGGGTTTGAAGCTATAGTTTTAATGAAAGCTATAGTTTATTGAAAGTACAGACAGACAGGTGGACAACCCCTCATAGGATTTGGATCAAATATGACAGATGCCCACACTATAGTTATTAAATATATGTGCCAAATTTTATCCTACTTACTTTCCTTTTTTTGTGGTTAAGTTATTTATTTTCGAACAGCCGGACATATAGACTTCCTTTGCACAAAATTTGATAGAAATCAACAAATTCGGTGCAAAGGGCATGTACTAGATTTCACCCATCTAGTTCAAATCATGATTGAGTTATCTTTGTCACAGACAAACAGAGGGAGGAATATCTTCTAAAAATGTATTTTTTGAACTCGGAGAGGTCTAAAATGAGATTTGAGAATATTTCAATTTTGAATCTCTTGACGATTACTATACTTTCTATACATCACGAATATGAGGAAGTAAAAACTCTTTTAAATTAGACGAATTTATTAATTCCTTCTTATTTCTCTATAGTATAAATTAATGAGGATACACACATTATTTATTACTTACTTCTATATCGTATGAAAAAAAATTATATTTTTACAGTTTTAATAATACTTTGTCTAGAATATCTGCTAAATCTATAGTCAAGGACTAATGGTAGAAGAAAGATGAGGAAAAAACAAAATAAGCCCCCATCCTTCATGAATAATCCATTGCTAATGCGCTCATTAGTTAGTAACGAGTTCACTATTATTTTGCTTAGCTATAATAATATATAGAACTAACCATAAAAAGGGATAAGGGCGTAATAAAAGAACTATCTTTCTAAGTAGAACCCTTTATCCCTTCAGCTATTAAACTTAACCATTATTTTTACCAATTTCATATACATCCTTGTATGAAAAGATTTAAAGAGCTAACATAGAGATATCAAAACGTGATTTTTCATTTTAAGGCGAATAAGTAAATTCTGTGTGTATTAAGAATCTATCTCATTAAAATGTTTCTTTGTATTACTTACAATTTAAGGCATAATTAACGGCCAAAACACTTTGCTTTAAGAATATATAAACTAACTATCCGATAACTATCTGCGAGATTAATTCATAGTGTTTTAAGCTTTTAAATAATTATCAATTGTTTTCATGTATTACGAAAACTTAATGGCAATTAATTGGTTGGAGAAATTGCTTACCCTTGTGGTGTTTTCTATATAAGCCAATTAATATCCTTCGAGCTGAAGGGTCCCTTTTGCTTGATCGGTACGATACTCGGCTACTAATCATAAGATTGGGAGTTCGGGCTTAACGCTATCCGCTAACCACCCTACAATGGTAACCCGGCGACCGACATTGGATAAAGGCAACCTTCACATATAGCTTCGTTCAAATGTTGAGGCGCCCTCTATAGGCAATTCAAAGACCTAGAAGTGCATTAAACATAAAAGTTAAGATCACCACCACTTCACATAAGTATCATTCGCCAACTCACTGGGGGGATACTCTGTGGTGATTGATATATAAGTCAATTAACATCCTTCGAGCTGAAGGGTCCCTTTTGCTTGATCGGTATGATACTTGGCTACTAACCATAAGATTGAGAGTTCGAGCCTACCGCTATCCGCTAACCACCCTACACCATATCCCTCAAAAGATTGATCCTATCAGAGTCTAAGTGATAGCAATTGCATTTTATGCTTCGCATTTACAATACGGTGATGTCTGAAAAGTAAAAGGCAATTTTTGAAATTTTCTTATTTGTATGATAATTGCATTAACTACAGTTATTATGCCCTTAAGCATTTTTAAGTGGAATTATTAAGAAACATCACTTAGAGGTATGAGATTACATCAACAAAGTAAAATTTTAATCAGCACCATTCGAAAACTGCCAGACCTTATGCATTGTAACGACAAATTGTTCTTCAGTTTCACAAAAGAAAATTCAAATGAGAACGAGTTTAATATAATTTGTGATATGATTACATGGAAATATCATTAATCATTAAAATTTCTTTCATACAATACATGAAATGAATCAGAAAATTACTTGTTATTAAATGATCAGTATAATTTTGAATTAATCTCAATGGGGAATGTATTTAAAAAAACTTTGATTTATTTTTGGCTAAAATATAGTCTTTCTAATATTTGCTGCGAAATACTAAAATATGGCAAGAAATTCCGTACACATAAAACAATTAATAATTTACAAAGAGTGGTTTTTGGAATTTCAGTATCTTTTGTGATAGATTTGAAAAAGTTCAGGCTTTAACTAAATATTTTCAATACATACGAGGCCCCTCGAATTTATTTCAATGACCACAAATGGCTCAATTTGGACTTAGTGGTTTGCTGTGGTTTGGAGAGAAGCACTCTTTTATATTTCTTATAGTTTCGAAGCAATTTCATGAGAGATTTGTGTGATGGGTGCTAAGGAATACAAATATTGAATTTTGATGGAATGGTATGAATTCTTTGCCAAGTATTGCCATTCGCTTATTTTTTATCTTAATATATTTTTATCAATTTAACTGGAACATAAAAAATTAACTGTATTTTAATATCATTAACGTGGAGGATTTTTCTTATTTTAAATTATAATTTATCAAAAATAATGTAACTTCATTCGTTGTAATTTATATAAATCACAATTATATAGAATGCAGTTGGAAAATGGATCCCGTTATATTTTAACCAAGAGTAGTGATATTTTAAACAAAATTAATGAAAAATAATACTAGTGTGTTAAGAGGAAAATCGGTTAATTGAAATTGATATTTTTTTAAATCTGAAAAACATGTGTCAAAATCGCCAAATTTAATCAGATCATCACAACAAACAATTAAAAAATTTTGGTGCATATGAAAACAAAATAAATTAATAAATAAAAACACTTCTTGGAAGTTTTAACGTCACGGTAAAAATAATAAAAAGATTCAAAAAATTTTAAAAAAAATAAAACCTCGAATTTCTACTACTTTGAACTGGTTTAAAACAATCACGAGACTTATATATCGTTCTCTTTCCGACTTATATAATAATTTAAACCTTCATTTTTAATTTTTTTTTACCTGGCAAACGAAGTTTTGGAGTTCGACCAATTTTGAGATGAATTAACAGCTATTGTATTATAGTTCTACTTCAACCTTTTCAAACCGGATCTGCTGTCAAAGAAACATGTAATAAGCAATGCTGGTAAAAGGAGTTCAACCTTTTAAAAATGCATCTGCTTTCAACAAAAGTATACATAATAATAATGCAATATAGGCAAAAGCAGGTAAAAAATATGAGGTTAAAACATGTTAATGAATGTAAAGGGCTCAGTTGCACATTAAATCTGTCATGGCAAAACGTTCTCTAGCTGGTGTGATATGGAAAGGGGGCGGGATCGCCAGTTCAGATGTCATCCTCGTCATCTGACCGTGATTCAAAATTACTAGGTCCGTCCATAAATAGTCCAAGGATTGCTTTATTACTGGCCGTTAATAGAGCTAAACTAAACAATCAACGCGACATTCGACGCGTGGTATTGGAAGCTCGTAACCGATGTTCCCCATAAAATGCTACGAGCGATCCAACATACAGCATTTAAGGATTTTGTTGTTACTAGTGGCACTTTCCATGGAGAGGTTTCTCCGAGGCATCAGCGAGTTTTACGCCGAAAGGAGCGTCTCTTGTTTTTGAAGTAGCGTCAACTAGGACCAAGAGTACAACTTGGCTACACGCTCATCACAATCGCATGAACAATCCTTTTTTACAGGGGGGCACAGTCATACACTTTACAGATAGAACACAAGAACTACGATGTCCAAACTGGGATTCGAACCCAAGACGCCCATCTCTAGAATAAGACGCGTTACCACAATGCCAGAAAGCTGGTTTCAAAGATATTCATGATATCGCTCTAAGGAACGATAATTCAGTTCTCTTATTTAATGACTATGAAAATAAATAAAGAAAGAAAATTATAAGTAATAGGTTTTCTTTATTTTTAAGAAACTTGTCTATTGCTAAATCTTAATACTCTCATATAAAAAACAGATTTAGTAAACGATGTTAGTCTTTCAAACAGTTCATAAATTCTCAAATCTAATGAAATAATGGTACTTACGTATTAGATTATCTTTATCGCCAAGTCTGAATTAGCCACTAAAGAGTTGCTAAACCCCCATTATTTTAAAAATTATTTAAACCTTAACTGTCGTCCACTATTTTGTTGGTTTCATTGGCGTCGATGGTTTATCACCAAATTTGAATCCAGTCACCAATGAGTTACTAAACCGTTGGCGTCGACGGTCTAATACGTAAGTACCGAAATAATACAAAATGCTTAGAGCTTTATTCGTATATCTCTAGTTTATATTTCACTTATCTGTGTCTTTAAAATGATATAGTTTCCTTCCTTTCATTCCAACTCATGAAACTGTAAACCGAAACAGATAACAAACAGCCACTAAAAAACCAAAATTTCTAATAAAAGCAAATCTGAAAGATAAGGAATGATTAATGCTAAAAAAATTCACCTTATCGACGAAATAACCAATGCAAATCTGGCGAAAAAAAATGTTTTCAAAGCCAAATGCTCCGAGTGAGTAATGGCACGTAATCAGACTGAGAGAAATCGAATTGTTAAAAACCGAAGAGTTCTTCAAGCAGAGCATTCATGGATTAATAGGGCGAATCGAAAATCAATCCATTACACTGAAAGAGGAGACGAGGAAAAAAATCTGGAAAATGCTGCTGAATATAATGTTTCTATACCGCTTATTTTAAATCTCATTAGCAAAAGAATAAAAAACATTTTTTGTGCTTTATTTTGTTAAGGTTAAAAAAAGAAAGAAAAAAATTCTTTTCGATTGAAATATGATGTATAAGTGTAATGTACTGTGGACAGAAATAATGAATTTGTGTACAGGAGTAATGAATAAACAATCAAATCGAAATTTAAAATTCAAATTTTCTGATAGACACAAATTAGCAGCTTAACTGATTATTAAAACAAAAAACAATGTCATACGAAGAATTAATTGTTTAACAATATTATAATATGTTAAATTTGCACTGGTATAAGTTGAAGTCACTTGTTTTTAGTAAAACACTTACGAGGAAAAGAAAATAAAATGTTATTTTACAACCAATTCAAGATTCTAATTCTAATTCATTTCAACCTTAGATTAGATAAGTCTCAAAGAAATTTCTTAAACTGATAAAATTACAATGCCTTTATTCCCGATAAATAGCCTTTTTCAATGTATTATTTCATGAAAAATATCAAAATTGTGACACAACATTTCAATTTTAACTTACCTATATTTCTTGTTTAACTGTCCGTATTCTAGAAATAGTATGTAAGAATGCACAACAAACAACATAACCAAGTTATGCAGTTTATTGCCAGGTTAATTTAAAACGGAAGAGAAGAAAATGACGTTAAATATTTACTCGTTAGGGTGGCATTAAACCTTTATATAGTTAAAAATGATTGTATCATGAGTTTGATTACATTATTATGAGCCTGATTTATTAAACCATGATATTATTTAACATGACCTAACTCCATGTAATGGGTAGAAGAGTATGTGATGGAAGTCTCATAACAAAGTTAACATCCAGAGAACTTTTATCAAATGGGTTAGTTACTCGGCTACAGACCCTAACGTCGCGAGTCCTAAGGCAATCTAAACTTTCACCAACAATGGTGACCCACGAAATTAAATAAGCAACTTTCGTACAGCTGCTGTGGCGCTCTCTACCGGCAGCACTAATCGTCAGGCGCATTCGAAACAACAGCCAACAACAGCTCACACACACTCGCCAAATGCTTGGCGCAAAATGCATTTCGCCTAACCATCGACTCACTGGTGGGATAATATGTAGTGGAAGCCCCATATGCCCTATAACATCTACCGGACATGACTGTCACTTTTGTCTAGTGACTTTGTTACTCGGCTACTAACCCTAACGTTGCAAATTCAGTTCTTGGGCACCCAGAGTACCTTTTTCAAGTAATGAAAATCAATTAAAATAATTTAATAATTATTGCAACTGATCAACTCATTTCACGCCTTAATATTCCAACTTTATCTATGCCGAGATATCGATAATAGAAAGAACGAAAGTGTAGTCAGTTTCTATCTTTTTAAGCCACACAAAAAAAAATCCCAACAAATTATCAATTTATTTTTATTTATTTAAAATTAAAATATCGGCCATCTCTAGATCTATGCATAAACTGTATTTATTGTATTCCAAATGATCTTGAAAGCTATCAACTGCATCAACTAATCTTTCCCTAGCAAACATTAACTCTCAATCTCAAACTTCTATTCCATTTGAAAAGCATTAATTCTTCTAAATTTGAAATTCACGTATGAAAATTGAGTTGTTGGATCAAGATATAAATGCCTCATTCGAAGATATACCTGAAGCACTTATAAAAATCTATTATAGTTGAAATTACTTTCTGAATAATAAAAGAAATTATAAATAATATTAGCAACAAAACATAAACGAAGATTGCATTGTATAACTGTTTTTTTTAACTTTAATAATTCGGTTGAATTTGCTTAAATCTTTCCTGAATTATAATTCCATTCTTTTAATCTGGCGTTGTTTATTGCTTTCACATAATTGTGATATCGTATATTTCCTTATACTTTGTTTATACTGTTCCATGACAATTTTTTAAGAATTGCCACTTTAACAGAATCATGTTTTTAATCGTTATATTTATTATGAGCAACTCAGTGAAATATTCACCACTTGACATACGAATTTATTTAACTTTCTCATTAGATAACTCATCCTATTTCGGAAATTTATTGTAAATTTGATTTTTTTAAATAATATATGGAGCATTTGGGATACCAAATCGTTTCATATTGATTTTTTCGTATTTAAATGCTTAATTCTGTGGCTTAGTTGCAGACTTGAAACTAAAAACTCAGTCATTCGATGCGCGTGTCAGACACATCATTGTATGAGAATTGGTTAAAAATCGTTTTTCTTTTTAGATGAGTTTTAAATAAAATTGTTTACTTTAAAATTATATATGACATAACGATTAATGTTCTATTCTAATAATTTTGTTTTAAACTCCAATTAGGAATTTATTCGAAAGATTGTTTTTTTTTACATAATCGAAGAATATACTGAGTAAAATCGTATTAATTTCGATCATTCTTTCCCTTTTATTGCTAATCTAACTGAAACCTAAACAACTAAAAACTCATCCCCTGTCAGTTATTCCATAACAGTAGTATTATAAGGTTAAACTTTAAAATTAGGAAACCGAAACTGTATTCCTATTTGAATAATCAACGTGATCTATTTCTGACAGTTCAAACTGAAATTAATAAAATAATTTGATAAAAAATAAAGAACTTTTGTATTTAAAGTGTGTTACAATGCATCCAAAATATATTTTCATATTTCATTCATATCTTAAGTAAAATATGAGCCTTAAGATTCATGTTTCAAAGTTTATTTTATTTTTAAAGAAGAGCGAATCAGAAAGAACAGAGCGATCTTCTGTTGGTTTCTGGAACTTGATTAAAAAAATTCCTTCCAGTGCTTTTTTTATCTTTATTTTAAAATCATACTCACTTTATAAGGAACTGCTATCAGTCCACAATTGCCATCACCCTTTCTTAGAATGTCTATCTTTCCCTTACACTCATCGATTCACCTACCTGACATCACCATCAAGTCTATTCACGTGTAATTATACCGTTCTTCTGTTGCATTATCATAATAGAATGATTAGCCTGTCATGTTCTAAGCCCTGTTTGCCATCACTAAAGGTCGACATAATTCTTGCAGAGAGCAGCTATCTATGTCTTGTTTCTTTTCTCCCACGAAAGTTTCGGCTTCTTCTTCGCTTATGGAGCAATGCATCAGACCTTCCAGACCCAGAGACTCATCTCAACTTTTTCCGCTGATTATTACAAGCTCACGGTCTGATTTATCGACACTATTGCAGCGTAATTGTTCTGCTACGTCGAAAAGAGGTATTTCGTTTCATTCACGGTCGAAAGATTTTTCCTCCTGTGTTCGATGGTAAGATGACAAAGGAGAAAGAGTAACGTGAGATGATAGAGAGATTCTGACCGTCCGGTCTTGGGAGGCTGACCAGAAAGGAAAGTGAAATGAACCACTTTGTGGAAGGTTACAATTGGGTTCCGAAATAAAGTATTTATGCCTTTTCCTTAGATGCTGGTAATTTGTAGCAATAGGCATCTATTGAATGCTGCCATCATATTTCTTTGCCTTTGTATTTCTTGGGGAATATTTCATCTTTATAGGGAATATGAAGACATCTAAATAATGACACTTATTGTTTAGGAAACCATTATTGTCTTTAATTTTTATATAGAGGTTTCAAATATTATTTTCGTATAATATTCCATGTCTATAACAGGATTTATTACCTATCTCTATAGGAAATAGACTTAATTTACTTTCTGAGACAATAATATTATTCTCGACAGAATGAGGATTTTATTTGTAAGGTTTTCTGTTTTGGCGAATGAGCCACATCTGGCTAAGATGCGCCATGCAAATGGTAAAATATAAAATTAACAGTAAAATGCTTCATATTGTAAGAATAATGGAATAAGAAAGCAAAAAGAATTTCAAACTTATGAAATGTGAAAATGCTTCAATCAAATTTCTAAATCCCAGTTAAAGAAACAATTTAAATCAGAAAAATATGGGATGATTGTTGATTACGGTGGACACAAATTATGACTGAGATAAAACATATATTACTCTAAACATGTAAAACCTAATAGCTTTTAAAAAATTTAAAAACATATGGGTGATGTTTATAATAATTTTCAATAGATATTTGTTATAGTGAAGTTATTTAAAAGCAAATTACTAAAAATGATACAAAAAAATCAAATAACTGTTTCTATATAACAAAAAAAAAGATAATCTTTTTAACCATAATCCAAAATAATATCAATCTACAACTGGTTTTTTAATACGAACTGGGTTAATACCATCACAAATAAAATTATAATGGTTTCCTGTAAACATTGTATTTGAACCTGAAACAAATAATGTGATGAATTCCATATTCCTTTATTAATATCCCTATCCAGCATTAAGACTATAATCTACTTTAAAAAATTAAAATTTTTATTTAAAGTAAACCATATCAAATTTAAGATTTGGATTAATTTACATTCTACAGTATTTTACAGAGAAGAATCTATTAAGTTGGGGGAAAGAGATCCATTATTATTTGATACACATCTACCGAGAAAATAATGGATTTCTTTTTCCATTATTCTCAAACATTCCATATGGGAAAAATGGAAAGTATTGGAAAATAAGGAAAAGGAAATAATGGAAAGAAATCCATTATTTTCTCGGTAGATGGTGTAAATTAATAATGGATTTCTTTTTTCCCCAATCTAATAGAATTCGTATTTTATTATCATTAAATAATTATACATTTTCCTATTAAATCTAAACCAAATAAAAGTTGGTAAGTAATGACAATTCTGACATTATACAAGGTATATAACTGACTGGTAAGAGCACATTAACATTGCTCGTCAACTGAAGGCAACAATAGCTAACAGGATTTACTACCAAATTCTATTAAACGAACAAACAGAGCGTAGCTGAAAGAGGAAAAGTATATTTGCCAGAGATTCCTCAGATTATTTTATTGATTGTGACAATTACGTTATTGGTTTACTATTTACGTTACAAGTGTTATGAAAAAAGTAATTTTAGTAATAAATCTGAACTTATGACACTATAAGACATAAGACACTATATAAAAAATAAGTTTCGTTCTAAGAATTTTAACCGAAGTTTTTTTTATTTATACGACTGCATGGCAAGCTAATCAAATATAGTAATTTCCATAAAAAACTCTCTTTAAAGAAAGTTTTTCTTCAATAACTTTAGAAAAATGTCATGCTAAAATTCGAATGATACTCATCATTAATTAGCTATACTAAAGATATTAGATATTTTAAAAATAGAACAAGTGATTATATATTGATCATAAGTATGAATGAGTCCTTTTCAGACTACATGACTATCACCGGAAAGAAAACAAATCGTGAAAATTAATACAAAGAACCTTTATTAATTACTTTAGTGACATATATTTTAAAAACACTCCATGCAATATTAAGTTGGTAACTTACAATAACAAGCTAACGAACAAAGAATGAAAATAATTTTTTAAAATTGTTATTACAAGTATAGATTTCATGACAAACAGTGTTAAATTCGTAAAGTTCAACAAAATAAGAAAAATTTAATTTCTGCTTTCAATCTCCTGTAAGTTTTGACCTCCTTAATCGTGTTGTGTTTGGAAAATTACGCTGCAGAAATTTTATTGTTTTTTTATTGAATTGGCTTCCAAATCTGACTTTTGTATCCAAAAATGTAACCTTTAAAAGAATGGTGAAGAGGTAAAAGTTTTAACTCCAGTTTTTTTTAATTAAAATAAAATGATATTTAACTTAGAGAAAATTATCAAATAAAAATTCACAATTATACAAATATTATTATAAAAATTCTTTAATATCATGATTACAAATATCATAATAAAGAAAGCACTGCAAAATGAGTAAAAAATAAATAAGAAGAAATTTGAGAAAAAAATTAATTCAAGTTTTGATTTTGAAATTCTATTTAAGTATGAGCTATATAGAAGGGTATAACTGCTGAAAGCTTCAGCTCAATATCTGTATTATTTTTTAAAAAATTCGATTTGGTCCGAAAAAAAAAAGTCATTTCGGAAAATGCTTATTAGTACTTTTTTAACTGTAAATATCTGCGGATTAAAAAGTTAGATTCTATTCTAAAAGATTTGTTCTGTTATTTCAAATTGTGTCATTATTCAAAGTTACAAAAACAGATATTGATTTAAAATTTTATCTATTACTGCTTTTTATTTATAATATGTACTTTAATGGAATTTTAATAATTTCAATCGATTTTTTTAAATGAACAATATTGTTTCAGATTTTGAAATATTTTTAAATTTATCTTTGATCTTATTACGATTATTTTATAGATATTTATAATGTGTACAAATTTTTATTTTAGTTATTTTCTCTATTGTTATTTCAATGAGAAAAATCAGTGTTAATTTATAGTAACGTCTAGGAGTATAACTTAAAAATCAGTTTTTTGGTAGCCAGTAAAAAAATTTAAGCCAAAAAAATTTCTGTAATACATTCTTTTCTTTATTTTAACTTTTTATGCCAATTCGGCTGAGCTATTAAGAAATTAACTCTCATTTTCTTCATTTTCATATGTTTTAAATTTCTTTAGCTTTACTACGCACTGATTTTGCTATTTATTGCTGTTTATTTTTAAAAATTCAACAATAAATAAAGAGATTGGAGCAAAAAATAATAGATTATTAAAATCAAGATCAAAATGAATTCCACGTAGATTCGAAAATTAAATAAATATAGAATATCATTAAATAAAATTGCAACAAATATGCTATTTAAATAAGAAAAAAGAGAGATTAAAATACTAGAAGTTTTAATAATTTAAATTTGGCTTCTCTAAGCTGTCGTATAACTTAAAAAACCAAATAAAACCTTCAAGATGAGGAAGACAAAGAGTAATTTTCAAATTGGGTTTTAAAAGTCACCGCATTCCTTTTTTTCCATTCAAAGTTTCTAGAAAACAACTTAAGCACTTAAAAATGAATTGCGAAAAAGAAATAAAAGCTATTTAAGAAGATTATCTTATAAAATATTTTTCTTTTTTTCTCTCATTTCTAAAGTGGTAATTAGCACGAAAATAGAAAAAGTAACAATATGAGCAGCATTGTTGCCCAAAAAGCAAACAAAGATTCGTGTTTGTAATTTCCAAGTATCCTAGGGTCGTCTTTGCGGGTAATTAGCTAGCATACATTCAAAAAATAGAGACTATTACGAACATATGCTCTTTCCCACAAATTGTAATCATGAGGAGAATGGGGAGTTCCGCAAGAAGTTTCATTTTGGTCCATTACCCTTGTTGCATTTCGATTACTTTATGAAAAATATTGTAAATAAGCTTTCTTTTCCAGCAGTTCTACTTCGGTGTTTTATAAAAATCATGTCAGACATGATAAATGAAATAATGTTTCATATTAAGTTATGGTTTTATTTTATTAAATATATATATTTATTTCTTATTTTATTGAATTAATTTATTTCTTATTTTATTGAA
>JAOUZG010039494.1:450831-466867 GCA_026289955.1 Argiope argentata
ATTTATCTTATTTTATTGAATTGATTATTTATCTTATTTTATTGAATAAGATATGCTAATTAGACTTATTATATGATTACAAAGTGATATGAACTAAATAAACTAATAAGACTTAATTTATTAATTAATTAATCTTATTTTATTGAAAATTATTGCCCAAATTCTAATAAACAAGTTAACAAAATAAAAATATTTTTCCATTCAATTATGCAGTAGTCAATAAAATATCCTAATTTGGTTCCAATTGATAACTAATACTCTTTGAAAATTTTTAATTGTTATAGGAATCATTGATTGATTATAGTAGCAATAAAAGCATTAAATGACGAAATAAATAACGTTTTGCGTTGAAATTCATAAATAAATATCTGAAAAAAATTAGAACAATTTACATTTATATGTAATTATCTAATCTTATAACTATAACTTAGCAAAATATTCTTGACTTATAAAAATTTTAAATAAAATTAATACCACTTTTCTGCATATATAATTAATTTAATTATAAAATTTTAACTTTTTAGACAACCAATGGTCGTAATGAAAAATCCTGTTATGTATTTGTCTGATATTTTTCAAAGTAAAATATAAAAGATCAGATAAATAATAATGTTAAAATTATTAAACAGTTATATATCAATAGTAAAATCTGTATTATTTAGTTGTTGATGTTGAAGGCTTTGTACGCACTTATAATCGCAAATAATTTTAACTTGTATGGGGTGATGTTAGAGAAACAAGAATATTTTACTATATAAGACTTTATAAAGAATAGAACATTATTTCAAAATTCAGTGTTCTTAAATTTTTATTTATTGAAAAAAAAAACCCTATTAAAATAAAAAGAATTATATGTCATATTTATCATTTTTGCAACCAGAAGTATTTTTTCTTTTTTTAAACGATTGGAAATTTAATGTTGAGATATGCAAATGAAACTTCTATATCAGACAATTAAATTTCTTTCGTTTATAATTTCTTAAATTGTTAGATTTCATAATGAATATTTTTTGCTTATTTTCTGGTTTAATAAAAGCTTTTAAACGATTAACCTTCATTACAAGAGAGGGTGAATTAATACAAACTTTTTATTTGAACAATGAGAAATGAGCATCCTAAATATCTTTTAAGTTATTCCAACAAAAACACCAAATATCTCTACACCTCGTTAAATGGAGAAAAAATGCTTCCCGAATTTTAGCCAGATTGGCTAAAAGTTCGATTCCTACACAAGGGCTTATGTATAGCAGGTGTGTTTTATGGAGCAACGATCGATCTGCAGATTTGGTGCTGAAAGGTCAAAAAATAAATGATGTTTTTTGTTGTTGTTATTGAAAGAAGTTGTGGGTGAAGAAATGACACTCTTCCTGTGCAAAACAATTTCAAAAAAAAATGAAAAATGAATTCGGAAAATATTTCTGACTGAATACAAAGGTGTTTAACTTGTTTCCAGCTTTATAAGTTTAGTTTAGTTATATTAAGTCCAGTTGTAAAATAACTCTAGGTATGTTTTGGAATGGGCTTCGTAATTGTGAACCACAATCAGATAAAGAGGGCAACACCTGAGCTGGCACCGGCTTTCTACACTGCATCAGAGAGATGACGTTTAACCCTAATGGATTTATCGTGCAACAGACCCCCTTACAAGACGGTTTTTCGGTAGAATCGGATCTCGACTCTGAAACCTTACAGGTCACGTACAGAGATCATACCACGAGGCCACCGTGGTCCTGTCTACTTTTATAAGAACCCTCCCTTAGAATTGATAGAAAAAGCATTTATGGATAATAAATGGATGAGCTAAATTAATGACGGGTAATGATCATTGTTTTGTCAACAAACATGACACATTTTAGGCACTAAATCGATTGTTTTCAAACATGGGTGAATTTTGGTCATATTTCCATTCAAACTCAAGATTCGTATTTCTTCTAAAACATTCAATGATCTCATCAACCATAAAAAAAGAAGCGTAAACACGAGTTCCACCATCCTGTTCTCGTCCCCCTAGCGGGTATGTAAATGGTGGGGATGGCTACCTCCTATCAGTGAAGGGACTTACTTCCCATGAGAAGGGTTGTACCGTAACCAGTGATTGCACTTAGGTCTCGACCATAGTTCTTGCCATTGTAGCAGTTACTCTGGTCTGATCAATCAGATTTTTACCTAGGTTTCAGGGTGGATCGGAGAAGTCAATTTCGAATTATTTTCCATGAACATATGCCTATATAGAAGGGTATGAACTTATTGAAGCAGGATTTTCACATCTGTCGAAATTAAATGACTATCAATATGATCAGAACAGAAACCTAATGGTACAAAGAAATAAAACTCAAATACACCCTATATTTTTAGTCTATCTTTAATTATTTTAAAAGTGAATTGGGGAATGCTACAGACAAGTAGTTGAATTTTATCTTCTGAACCAGAGAATTTCCGAATTTAAAATTTGAATTCGTTAAAAATCCATTTTGCATGAGCTTAGATTGTTTATATTTTCATGAAGAATTTTGAAAACTATTCAGGGACAAAACTCATAATATTAGATCTTCATCGAATGATTATAACTTACCACTCTTGGAAAACTGTTAGAATGCACTAGCTATGTATAAAATCCATATATTCTTCGTCTCTTACTGTATTAAATGGAAAAAGTTTGTTGACTCCCCATATAAAGCTTTTCTTGTAAAATTTACCATTGATAAAAAACAGAGATTTAATCGGAAATATCTATAAAATAGTTAAAAAATAGATATTCACTCGGAAATATGTATAAAGTAGGTAATAAATTGGGAAAATAAAGCTTTTAAGAAATCCAAAATGTGCTACTAATTTCCTCTTTTTTCAATCACCACTTTCATTCACTTTTGAAATTCCATATCATAGATTCCTATTCTGCAATTTCACTTAACAGAGAACTTTTGAAAACCCAACTTATCGTGTAAAACGATGTCAGATACATGTTTATATAATTATTATGAGCCATCTATAATTCAAAATTACCGTAGAACTTTCGCTTTAGTTATAGTTTTGTGATTTTTCCTGAAAACATTTTCTTCTTTCTCGTACATTGATAGATCAAAATTTCTCTTCTGTTCGATTCAAAAGAAAGAAATTTTTTTACAGATAACCTCGCATTCAAAATAGCTCTGGTAATTTCCCCAGGTGTTTTGAGCACAGAAGGAATCCTGTTTTGTTCGCATTTCATATCAATAATTCATGGTATGGGGATTCTACAGACATCCCGGCAATTTTGGGAATTTGCAACTCCTCTTACCAGACAGAGATTTTCCGATCTGATGCCGATATCACGCAAAGTAATGTTTAGCGAACAATGTGTATGCAGAGTTCGCGTGATTTCCGGGACGAATTACGTATTCTCTACAAGAACTAGGATGCTATAAAACATCAGTTGCATCTGCTTAAAGCAACAAACGGAGAACGAAAGAAAAGGAAGGTAAATGGCAGCTATTTTAGAGCTTTAGGAGCCATTTGGGAAGTCGTAACAAAGAAATCGGGGGATATTTATTTGATGTAAAATCATCATGTTAATGGTAATTGCCAGAGATATATTTTTATCAACCATGATTGGATTTATCCCTTTTTCTCTCTGTTTTGTCTGGTAATTGATTTTTGATTAGATTTAATGATCGAACTATATTAAAAAAATAGATTAGAGTAAGATATAGATGAAATTTGTTTACTTGATGTCATGATCATTTGAAAAATGAAGTGGAATGTCATGTAATTTGGATTCCACGTTTTTTATTTTGTGCTCTGATGTTTCGACCACAACTAACACTGTATGACGCGACATTGTTCGAAAATTAAATTGCTGCGTAACCACCTAAGTGTCTAAGGGATTAGAACTCGTAACAAATATAGAAATCGGGCCTACGTCCTGGTATAGAGGTAGCGTGTTTTCCTCGTGATTGGGCATCCCGGGTTCGAGTCCCGGTTCGGGCATGGTTGAACTTCTTCTGTGTTCTATCTGTGATGCGTGTGAATGTGCCCCCCCATGTAAAAAGGGTTTGTGCAAGCGAATGTATTGAATGAAGTAGCTAAGTCCCACTCTTGACCCTAGTTGGCGCTACTGAAAAAACAAAAGACGCTCACTCGGCTTAAACCGCTGACAGATCTATCACTGGGCTTGTAAAGTGTCATAAGTAACAACTACAGCATAAAAATCGGAATGAATCAAATAATATGAAAATAATATTAATTTAAGATGGTTAAGCGCATTATTAATAAACAGAAGAAGATATCTCTTCTAAACTTTTTATAATCTCTATAATCTGCTTACTACTAATCCCCACATAAAATTATTGATTTTAAATAATGTAAAAGTTTAGAGTTTTATTTTCAGAGTTCCACACACGAAAATTGAGCTTCATAATATATATATATATATATATATATATTAAAACCCTGCATTTATGCATTGCAGGTATTGGCGAACAATAGCTATTATACTTGAATCCAGTACTTAACGTGAGATCTTTTTCGCTTAATTTGAGGTCATTACAAAAATACCAAAAATAGTATAGTAATTTGTACCATTTCTTCTGTTAGATTAAAACCACAATATGACTTAGAACTAACTATAAATGCATTCATAAATTTACATATCAAATTTCTGTTATTTGATGATGAATTTTTGAGTCTTGCATGTACATGAATATGAAGGCCAGACTTAGGGATCAAATCTGTCAACCTTTGAACAGATTTGGTTAGTAAATACCTGCATTTTAGTTACCATCATTACGAACTAAATTTCATTTACCTAAGTTATATTTTTAACTATCGAGTTTAAATTCAACAAATGGTCAACTCCTTGTCTTATAAGTTTCTAAACTTGATAGAGATCTAGCTTTAGATACTAAGTTTTTCCATAAAATTTTATGCATCTAGCTTTCTGTTTTATATTTATCATGTTGGCAATTGGACTACAGACTTCTTTGGAAATGATTTCTTTAAAATATTTGAGAGAAATCTAAAAATATGACGATTAATTTGCAACCAATTGAAGCCAAAATTTGGCATAGAAAAAAAATTGCAGTCACAAAATCGCAAACCAAATTTCATTTATTTATGTCATTGCTTTTACAGTTTTTTTAAAGTACTTTCACAAGAAAGTCTACCCATTAATGTATTTGTTTCCTAATTTAATAAGTATGTGCAAAATGCTAAATTTGTGTACCGAGTTCTATTGACACAGGTTTTTTGTTTTTAGTTATCGTACTAACTTAGATTCAAACATCCAGGTGAAACAGACTAGCCCATAATTGGAATTAATTCAAAATATATACATTCGGTTTTAAGTCCATATACCAATATCAACCGTCTAGTTCGAATAAGTTTTGAGTTGTCTTGTTAAAATATATAGGTATAATTCAAAAAGAGTGATTTTATGATCGGGGTGATGTGAAATAAGAAGATTCGCTAAAATATAGAATTTTAAATTTTAATTATTGTTATTTTGATTGATGATCAGAAGATTCCGTGAGTGATGATATAGAACAAAATATATCAATTTGTCAAAATTTATTGAGTCTTCTACAAAAAAAAAAGAGTCAACGTTTTATTTTCACGCCATTCATATATAGTATATATTTTCAAAGGAACCTTTATATAGTCTGAAGGGAATTTACTTTTATCTATTAAACAGTGCCAAAATGGTGAAATATTGAAAAAAAATTCAGTCAGGGGAAATATAGGTCACAGAGTGAATGTATAAACTCTGTAGCCGTAATTGATTATTTTTGTCCCAAATTCACGAAAAAATACCACTTTACAGTCCAAAATACAACTTTTAAAACCAACTTTTAAGAATGCTTTATTCTTCCCCAATTCCTATTATTTTGAATCCCCAAACGCTAAATGATCCCTATACACCAGACTACTCTGATTGGCATATTGATAAGTTGTAATGTGTGGCTTATATAATGGGATTAATCTGTAATCGATTGCCTACCTTTTTAAAGCATTTTATTCCTCTCAAGCACACCTCTTTTTAAAATCATACCTCTTCTAAAGACTTTTGAAAACATCAGAGTATATTTTTGTCATAAGAATTGCATCGCACAAAGAAGTTTTAATATATTTTCTCCGCTCGAGTTAAAACTCGTGTCTTATTAAAAATAAACTTATTTTCAGACGATAAAATGAAATATATTCCAGGAGGTTGTCAAATATTTATGGAAGTCTTAAAAATATGTTATTAATGTTGGAAGACCATATTTAACGAAACGTATTTAATACGAAGTATTTTAGATATTTTTTGATCACAATAGTATATTTTATATGCTATAATTTTATAATTAGTATCGCCTATTTACTTCAATTATTGTACATTATTTTGCGTCTTTTTGCTTGCGCCCGGCTAGCGGAAAAGTACAGTTTTTTTAAAAATTTATTTATTGTTCTGTCTGTATATTTTAAAATTAAAGGTCCTGAAATACGAATAAAATACTATTTGTTGTATATCTTGAAATAAAAATTGTAAATTAACATCGCTCAATCAAAGAGAAGAGGCACAGTATTCATGCCATTTTCTGCATCACATAACGGTATTAAGCACAAAAATTGTACCATACTGAAAAAGTATATAGAAAAAACCGTCAAAAATACAACTGCTTTTTTCCAGAAATGTTTTAGCTGTTTAGCGATAATTACACAGGTTCTCATAATTGTTCGGAGTATTCCAATTATCTTAGTTTCTATTGTTTGGTATAATGATGAGATTATATTGTTTTGGAATAAGAAGCAAAAGAATGTCAACAATGGAATCTTTATAATTAAGGCGAAATCTTCAAATAAAAGCTTTCACACTACACAGCACCAGGTCTGTACCCCCTCCCCCCAACTAAAGAGGATTTCAAAAAAAATTATCGAAAAAAAAAATCATGGACTACAACGAAGCACTCGCTTTATTGAATTTCATGGAGTTAAAAACGAAGTAAGGAAAAAAAATTACATTTTTTTTCTCTTAAGGTAGATTTATCGTTCTTTATTCCAAAATATTTCTCATTCGACGGATTGATTTGTTTATTCTGTATTCGGTCGAGAGAGCCAAATGCAGAAGAGCATCCTGTTCTTTGACTATAGAATTCTTCGAAACGTGAACTGTGCCCACAAGTACTAGCGTGTGGGTTCAGTACAGTTGAAGCAAAACAGTTTTTACAAGAACTAAAGGGGAAAAAAGGAGGTTTATTTTTCTAGGGTTCATAAGAAAAGTATATTTTTTCCTTATTCGTTTCTTTTTTTTTGTCCTAGTACCATTTTCTTGCGTTCAGTTTATTATATATGGGGCAAAGGGATGGAGCGTCTACTGACATATAACTGAATTGTGTTTTATATTTTTGTAGGGCTCTGTCTCGACTTTTCAATAAAGCTGAAAGACACAAAAAAACAAATGTTTTTTTTTAATCTTAAAGTTTTCTGTTGGAAAAATTGAAGAAACGTTTATTTACTCATGGAAAGATCTAATATATTGGTTTAGAATCAACAAAGCACATACCCCTAGAGGTTTGTTCAGAACGAATTTTAAATATATTTATTTGAGCATATATCATTTATATTGATACAATGTTTTCTGTAGATTATTTGCTACAGCTTGTAAAATAGAATGCTATTTAAATGCATTTATATCTATTTATGCTATTTAAATGCATTAATTATTTATTTTAAGTTTTTCAACAATTAAAAAAAATTCGGATCCTCCTGCTGAAATAATTTTTGTCTTCTTTAAAATTAATGATAAATAAGTTAGTCACAAATCCTTTATGCACTTTTATACATTCCACTGAATGAAATGCATTTTTGATAGTTTTTTGCTGTTATGTCAATACTGGTACTATTGTCCTTAGGTTAGATATCAATCATTGGACATATTTTAAACTACTATTCTAAGATATTGGCAATATTTGGGCATAATTCAATATTTGGGCATATATCATCAATATTTGGCGACAACATAATATTTTGCTTCAATCAATGCCAACATTTTAGATTGGTATTAACAGGTATCATATTAATGGAAAATTATCAAAAAATTAAAATTCCATTTCTACTATAATTGGTCTCTTATGCTCGAAGATTGTAAATACTTCTAAAATGTATGTATTAAATAATTTATATTATATGGAATGTATTCGTTTATTTAATCTATATATAATTTAACATTTTTAAAATTGATAATAATTTAATGTTTTTTATCATGTAACCAATGATATCACGTCACCGAATCAAAAAATATTTACCGAAACAAACAATGTAGTTATCAATGAGATTTTGCTGAGTTACCTATTTGGCTGTTGTGTTTGCTAGATTGCTGAGAAGTATAATGGGTGTTTGAAAATAGCTTTCAGGTGGTTGAAATCTACCTTAGCGTGGCTTTTTATATCGTTAATGATGATAAATCAAAAACAACAACAACAAAAGAAAGTGATGTTAACGAAGCAATTACTGAAGACATGATAGAGAAATAATTCTATTTCATTGTTTGGGTTGATTGTACATACAATTATTCAAATTTAATTAAAGCAATTATTTCATTGTGAAAATAATTATTTAAATTAAAATAATTATTTCAATTTCATACTTCAACTTTTCCTTTATACTTGTGCATGAGTATTTGATGAAATCCTATTTAAAAATTTTATATTTAAAAATTAGATAAATTGATCTAAAACGAATGAACATAAATACAGTATGATTACAGAAAACATTTTATGAAATGTGTAAAAATGTTTGGCTCTGTACGCATTTTAAAATATGTGTTAAAAATAATTTTAAAAGCAAAATTTAACAGATTTTAAAAAACTTAGCTTAACTGTAAAATTAATGCACAGTCTTTAAAATTGAAATATTTTGTATTGATTTCTGAGTAATTTTTATTGAAAATCTGAAATCCATTTTTTACCATATCTAATGCATTTTCGGTAAATTTTTGGAAAATTGGCGCGAATTTTACTTTTTTAATATGAAACCTTATTTTTATATTAAATTTAATATGAAGATCTTGATTAATTTTTTTTAAAAAAAACTTATACTCTTTTCATTTTAATTCGAAACTTAAAATCATTGAATAAAAATTTTTGAAATACGATAATTGGTCAAGGAATCATTTCTACGATATTTTTATTGGAGTGCTTTAATTAAGAAATATGGACTATTGGCGTAAATTTAACGTTTTAAGAGAATCTATCGTGGGAATAAGTATTTTGGGCGCTTTATTTTTCTAATCGACAGTAACCAAAACTTGACACAAAATTACAGATGAAGACATAAGATCACATATCGAATTCCATTGATTTAAATCTTTGCGTTCTTTTCATTTTAATGAATGTGGAAATACAAACCAATAAATGGCCACCATTTTGAAAAATTTGGCTCAGAATGTGATAGAAATCTGCATTTTAAATACTAAACTTGTTTAATAAATTTATCTCTTTGTATTTTGAATTAATTGAATTCATTAGCATTTGAACAGCCAAAAAATAGATTTCCTTTGAATGAATATCATTTTATATTTGGTAGAAATCAACATTTTGGATGAAATAGCAAACTTTATACAACTAGGAATTTCAAAACTTTATCGAGATACAGAGCGGACGAACAAAGAGCTGTATTGTCAAAAACGTATTTTTCTATCTGAGGGAATTCTGAAATATGGAAAATCATTAGAATCTCAAATTGGAATGTTTAATGAGTACAATTTTTTTTGTTTCTCCTGTATTAGAAAGTAATATATCTTTTTTTCAGTAATTTCAAGATATATATTAATTGTGAAATTGCAGATTAAATGAAAATAACTGAAACTAAATAATTATTACTGTATAATTTATTAGATATTGGGGTATTTTTCCGTTAGCCGGAAACCAGCGAAAATTTCAAATAATGTGGAATTCAGCCAAATTTCTTACAACAGTTTTAAAGCGAAAAATTGAAAAATATTTTAGAATTTTGCCAAATTCCTTAAAGCGGTTTTAAAGTGAAAAATCGCCAAATATTATAGAATTCCCCAAATTTCTTTGCCGATTTTTTTGGCAAAAATACCGATATATATATATATATATAATATTGAATAAAGAACAATATACCAGCTCCAGAATATGAATTAATGAAAACTCATGTAGTAAACAAAAATATTCGAAATAAAAACGATTTCAACTATCTAAGTGAGCAGTTGTTTTCATGTGAAAAAAAGGGAGGAAAACAAATTTTAAAATGATAAAAAAAATAGATTTTTCCCTTTAACTTTGTTATATTCCTAAAGTTAAATTCTCTTCTTTTCCTAAAATAAGAATTATCTTTTGTTTTGAGAAATTTAATTTATTTAATATTTTCTTTAAAAAAACATGTCAAATAAGCTCTTTAGACCAAAATATTTTAGAAAAACATCGCCTCAACATACTTGCTACTCAAGATACTGAGAATATTACTCAAATAACACCAAAGAACAAAGATCAAGCATAAAAGGAAAAAACTGCAAAACTTTTAAATTTATGATTATGCTATCGTATACTTTTATGCCTTTAAGCTGAGTAAAAAATTGTTTTCGAAATTTTCATCTGGAATGTAATTACTTTTTACCTCCATGTCACAGTTTTGGCTGATAAAATTTGACTTAGGTAATCGATTTGGGGCATAATTCCTAAAAGTCAAGTTTTATCGAAGTACAACGAAGTGAACAAATATTTGCTCTAATAATGCTCTTTTTTTCTTTCTGTACGTTAGATATTTTAAGTAGACATTAATTTAAAAACCTCTAGAATATATAAGATAAATATTATGTTTCGGATATTAAATCGACTCCTTTTTTTGCCTTTAGGCAATATTATTCAAACGAAGAATTGTAGATTTTTTTTAAATTAATGAAAAAAAAATCTACACTGCAATAAAGACAATTATCAATAAAAAATATCTAAATAAAAAAAAATATTAAAAAATTAATAAAAAACAGTTATTTTATGATGAAAGAATAAAATTTTGAATATATCAAAATAATTATATTTTTGAAGTTAGAAATAATTGAAATAAAATAAATAGAGCTATAATTGATTGCAAATTAACGCCATCTCTTAAAATAAAATAAACAGGTTTTTTAAAGAATTATATATTATTTTTTTTATTTCTTATTTAATGCTGGTCGAAAGCAAAGAAAATGCAATAAAATTACTTTTAACATATATCTGTGAAAGTAGAGAAAGAGATTAATTTGAATAATAAATTTTACATAATAAAATTCTTAAATAAGATGAATCAGTTACTTTTTATTATGTTTTAAAAGATGCATAGCAGATTGCTGGATTTTCGATCTTTAATTTTTAAACAGTTAATGAAAAATACAATTTTAACAATCTAACTTTTAAATATGTATTTGAATATATCATTTAAATATGTATTTGAATATATCATTTAAATATGTATTTTAATAAATTATTTTTAATTGAATCTATTTTTCCACTAAAATTACGGCTATAAAATAAATTTTAATTGCACTCCCTATTGTGCCAGTTTCTGTAAAATTAAAGCTATGTTTTTAGTATTTTATTTTTTAGTTTTATATATTTTATTTTTTATTTTATATATTTTATTTTTTATTTTATATATTTTTTAGTTTAGCTAGTAGGTATTCTGAAGGTATGTTTTTATAATATAATTTTTATGCAGCCTTTCTGCCCCAGACGTAGCGCGTCTTCCTCGTGTTCTGGGAATCCCGGTTTGGGCATAGTTGTTCTTCTGTGTGCTATCTGTGAGATGAGTGAATGTGCCCCCCTGTAAAAAGTGGCTTTGCAAGCAAATGTGATGCGTGTGTAGCTAAGTCGTTTTCATCGTCCTAGTTGGCGCTGCTTCAAAAACAAAAGACGCTCCTTTCGGCTTAAATCTGCTGCTGTATCAACGATTAGCTTGTCCATAGGCAAGTGCCCTAAATAACAACAACAACATATAATTTATATTTTTACCAAAATATCATAAGCATCCTTTTTAATATATGACGTAACTTAGACAATTATTACGTAAATACTAGGTATAATATACAAAACATGTTAATAAGACCTACGTATTTAACATCAAATTTAGAAAACGGGATAATTATTAAATCTACAGCACTTCCTCTGAGATTTACAATTTCTTAAACAAAATCAAAAATCGTGAGTGCAATTATTATAAAAGCTGGGTGATGTTGGCAAAAATAAATTGCTCGAAATTCTAAAATAATAGTAGTAGCTACCCATGGCAGCATATTTTACCTCCCTCCTCCCATATTATTAGTATCAATTTCGTAATATCCGTCAACTCTCGGGAACTATATCTTATCAATCAAATTTAAGAATTATTTTAAACTGTGCTTTCATATAAACACTGAGTTTTAATTTAAAGTTTCAAATAAACATACAGTATTCTGATTGATAGGCCTAGAAAGATCAACGGCGAAATTATTTAGCGATAAAATTTGATAAAAACGACCCATCTACTGAGATTATGAGTTTCTTTAACTATATTCTATAGAAATTAAAGAAACTGGAAAGCAACTGGAAGTAGGTAATAAGTGTGATGTATAAAACAACAAGAATTAAAATTTGGCATGATCGGTGTTATGATTGGTCGTAGGAAACATTTTTGATCTTTTGCTTAAAGAGAATTACATGAAAGAAAGAAAAAATAGTGTATTTGAATCTATTTTCAAAAATGAAAATTGTTGAACGAAATCATTGATAAAGTATCTAAAGGTAAGAGGTGGTAAAATTGTAGAGCTGGTCAAATTCCGCTTTCAATCAGAGACAGTTAAAATTTCCAAAACAGATTGTTTCAATTTCCCTTGCCTTTTTTTTTCCGTCCCACTTATGAGCGTTGTACAAAACGCTCATAAGTGGGACGGAAAATAAAAAAATAAAATATGATAAAAAAAAACAACCCATCTACTGAGATTAGGAGTTTCTTTGACATGGTTACGTATAAAATAACGTGAATGTACAAATGAATTAAAATTTGGCATAATCGGTGTTATTATTGGGCATAGGAAACACAGTTTTGATTCTTTGCCCATAGAGAATTTCATGAAACATGGAAAAATATATTTTGAGTTTATTTTCAAAAATGAAAATTGTTACACGGGGAATCATAGATAAAGTATCTAGAGGTGAGAAGTGGTAAAATTGTAGTTCTGACCAAATTCTGCTTTCAATCAGTGACAATTAAAGTTTCCAAAAGAGATTATTTCAATTTCTTTGCTTTCCTACGATGTACAAAACTCTCATAAGTGGGAATGAAAATAAGAATATGATCATTCGTGACACTCTCGGTCTTTTCCATAATTTTATGGAGGAGGTCTTAGTGCTATTTAAGAGAGTATTGAGGAGATATCGAACAGACCCCCGCCTAATTTGGAAAATATTGAAATTATGAATGATAGTAAAAGATATCTCCCTGCTTTCATATATTATTTAGAAATTATACAAGATATATTTTTCTTTGATCTTCTCTTTGATAGTAACTCAATTTTGAACTCAGACACCGAGTTCCTTCGATTATTCTTTCACCTTTCTATTCACCTTTGCTCACCCTCGGGCTTCTCATTCGGAACTCAATCAATATGAATCTGAATCTAGTAAATATTTATTACTTCCTACGATCTAAGACTGCATCGAACTTCTTTTCGTTGCCTTCCCATAAATTTTACAAGCAGAAAGGGTGTTGGCTTTATTTAGTCCCTGAGCGCAACTTTTTTTTTATCTGAATGCAAGCGCACTGTGCAGTAAAAGGGTGCACCCAGACCCAAAAAAAGTACTTAACGACTGAGTAAATCTCGTTTGCTGGAAAGTTTACTGCGCAGAGCTTAGATGGTTACGATATCCGATTATTGAATTGACAGAAGTTTTACGATACTGTTCAGGCAAAAGGTTGCTGACGTTCGCGTTTTGTACGATAATAAAGTGGCTTTTATTTATTTCTGTTTACCGCTTTGCTTACTTCTGTAGTTTACCACGCCGTTAAAACTTCAGCTTCGTAGTTATATTAAATATTAAAAATTTATAATCTTGAATGGTGGAAGCACAGGAATCAGTCAAATTTTGAAGTTCATAACAAAACGAAATGAAATGGTTTCAGGAAATTGCAACTCAATAAAATGTGGCGATAAATGCGGGATATATGAGGAAGTGAATATAATTTCAAAACATTATGTAGAGTTTAGTTCATATTCAGTTGTTCTTAAGATTATAAATATTATTAATTCTTTAAAATATAAGATTCGGGAAAAGAATTAAATAAATATTAACAATGGTACTAAGAAAAGAGTAGCGTTGAATTAAAAAGCAATGACTACAAGCGTACTATATAATTTCTCGGGATCTTTTAGATTACTTATTGATGTACTTAACAATAGCAAATTCTTTAATTAATTTTATCCTTTTCGTCCTAAAAATTTAGTGTTTCTCAGCATTATTGCCAAAAAAGAGGTTTCAAGATATAATCTAACTAAAGAGTAAAATATTGAGTAAAATAGTCAATGAGTAAATAGTATCTAATTAGTAAACAATGTAAATAACGAAATAAAAATCGGTGAGTGTAAAAAATGTCCAAATTACTAGCGTATCTGAAAGACAAATTAATTACAAAAAAGTAATTACAACACAAAACTAGGTTGAGGATTGGGTACACTCGATTCAACCAGAGGCATCTGCTGATGGGGTATCCAGCACCATTTTGTTCAATGTGTAATTCTATTTATCCTATGTGTGTCCTATATCTGTTTTACATATTTGTGTGGGGTGTTCATGGCTTTCTATCCAATGTTTTGCAAATTTTCAGAATTATGACCCAGAGTTGGGCGATTTGCTTTCCAAAACCCCGCATATTGACTTTTTAAAAAAATATTGGTTTTTATATAAACATTTTTTTAGCACAGTTCCATACTTTACATCATTGATACGCTTTTTAATGGCTCATAGAGTTACGCTTTTAGACTTTTGAGTTTTGTAAATATCCCATGTTTAGATTTTATTATAAATTGATACAAATATTTTAACAACAAAAAGCTCGTAGAATAAATTCGCAAAAGATCAATATTTCAAAGCGAGGCTTAGTTAAACTACTTTCATGCTCTATTTCTCAAATTTTTATAATTTTCGTGACAGTGCAAAGAAGCTTCTAAAAGGATATGGTATCTTTGCTGCTAATCAATATTTCACCAAAATTCCGGTATCGCAAAAACTTTCATTTCTTCACCAAATGAGAGCCAAGGTTATCGCCAAATGTTTTCCCCGGCTTTCATTCAGCATATATAAAAATGTTTATAATGCTTTCTTCCTTATTATATAACCAATTGCACTGGAAAGTAATATTTCCAAACCTGTAACAGCATTGATTGCTTTAAAAAAATTAAAAAATGTCTTGCAAAATTGTAGTAATGGAGTTTTTAATTACAATTCTTTTATGGGTATCTTTTTAAAAACTGAAAAATCCTTAACAGTATTTTAAAAACATAATTTAAATTCTAATTTGCTATTTACCCTTATAATAAAATTTCTTTTTGATTTCATCGCAACTGGGAGTTTGGTTTGCCTGAAAAGCACAGGCATGAATGCAAAGTATAAAAATATTTTCTGTTTGCATTCTCTGCATTTGTTCGACTTATGTTCCAAGAGAAGTTTCTATTAAATACACATTTCATTCAACCGATGAACCATTCAAACAACTTCATGCAAAGTTTTTAGAACTTCGACCGCATATCCACAGAAACTGGTTGACAAAGCAAAGTACATATTTGCAATACCTTGGATCATGCAGACCACATCGAACTAAGCGATCGAGATAGTGTATTTCATTTGATAAATGGAAGAAACTATCGATAAGTAAGAACATGGATGGATATTTAAACAGAATAATACATCGGTGAGATCATTATGAAATAATTGAGCCAGTCAATAAAATTTAAAAAATAAAAATGTGCGTTTAACTGATAAATATATGTTATTTAAGAAATTTTTATTAGCATTTCTTAAATAACATATCTTTTATATATATATAT
>JAOUZG010039494.1:477292-488546 GCA_026289955.1 Argiope argentata
GTGTGTGTGTGTGTGTGTGTGTGTGTGTGTGTGTGTGTGTGTGTGTGCGTGCGTGCGTGAGAGAGAGCTAATACCTTGGAACAATTTTGAAACAAATGTAATTTAGAGTTTTAATTAATTTAAATTTTTCTATTTTCCACTATTACTTCTGATAATATCATTGCGCAAGTTTGTACAACTTCAGAGACTTAAAAAGTTTTTTTATTATTATTTACCTGATTACAAATAATAGATTAATTTTTTATCCTGATATATAAACTGTTTTCATTGTTTCATTCGTAATTAGCCGCGTGGTTTCCCTCCATTGTTGAGAACTAAAGAAGAAAAATTTTGTTTAAAATCTGTTTAATTTTCAAGATGAATTACAAAGCGAAGTCCCAGTGTTCTTAAATTTAGAAGATAAATGAATATTTGTATTTTTAATTGCGTTGTGAATATATATGGCTGGTTTCTTTTAGAGATATTTTTAAGCACAATAAACAGTAATTAATTAAAAAAACAATTAAAATAACATGGCTTAACTGTCTAACAATTTGATAGAATCGTAAATATAAAGTTATATCTAAAAGATACAAAGAACTTTAACTATCACCAATATCAAAGACAGAAGAACTGGTCACCATCAGCAACTTCTACTAAATTATTGCAAAACTAATTCTGAAATAAGCTGTGAACACTATTCTGCGTGAACAAGCATGTCATCAAAGGCGGATATTATGTTAGATAAACGCATGCGCCTAATATCTGAATTTGAACCCAGAGCGATATTAGATAATATTTTACACGAATTTCTGTGCCTAGGTTTAGAATCATGACGATTAAGAACCAGTATGTGTCTACAACAATTGTGGTAATTATATTTATTATAAAAGTGCTTGCATTTAATAAATTTTCTTTTCATCACGTTAGAACATGATTTTGTTTTGGGGATGAGGTTTCTGTCGTCAACAAAAATCCTTAGTTGAAAAATAAAAATTTTATTATATGCACGAGCATTCACAAAAAAATCAGCTTTTAATAACGCGTTGCCATTGCATTTACAAAAGCTCCAATTTAAAAAAAATAAGTTGAAGAGTACACCAAATGAATACTAGAAAAATGTCATTTTAAGCACGGGATTATATGAAATGAAATAAATAGGAAATGCAATATTTTTTTAACAATGACTGCGAGACAGAGCTTTTCTGATCGTTTGCAATGCTAAAGTGACTCATTCGATGAAACAATTAAAATAAATGAAAATATAATTTAACTTGCACGAGCACGTGGTGCTTGGCCGTTCAAAAAACTATATTCTGACATGCTACATTGAAATATGCATAGGAGATTTCATTTTAATCTTTTATTTTACACTCTGGTCATAATAATATTACAAAAAAAATCGCTTTGTTTTCAATGCATTAAAAGATCGAGTCTTTTCTGGAAATAAGAATGGCGATATCATCAGACAAGAATTATGAGAAAACGGGACCGCCGTGTCCAGAAAAATGGGGCACTGCAAGAAAAAGATATCTCCATAAATCTGGGACTATAATATCGTTTGGCATGTGGGAATAAAAGATTCATCTGACAAACGATTCTGTCACGAGAGCCAACAATCGGTGCTGGCCGGCCAGCCCAGGAAATCCACCCACTGAAAGGGGAATTTTGTTCTCCCCGGCCTTTTCCTGCATTATCTCGATGTTTCTTTTCGCCGGAATTCCTTTGCGTCGAGAAGGTTAAAAAGCTCTCCTGATTTATTGCATTGAGAAAAAAAAATGGCACCCTAGACGATGGACACCGTGTGTTTTCTTGCCAGGGCATTTACAAGAAGGGGTCAGAAAAGAAGAATCACTGGAATTCGAGATTGTCTGCCAAGACAATGCTTATTTTGAAATGTCTGTTTAGACTCCATCTTTTGAGTATAAAGCCTTAAAAGTCGCTATAATATATATATTTATGTGACAAATATAAGTGTAAAAATAAATAATAAGATATGTTCGCATAATATTTTTTTGATAATTCTAATGTTTACAGGATAATATTTGGCAATCGCATCCAAATTAACGCAAGATTTGAATTTGCCATAATTCGTGCTTTAAAGTGTGGATAATATTATTTAAAGAATCTGTAAAAAGGCTTAGTATAGTTAGGCTTAGTAAAAATGGAATGTTACACGATACATCAACGTGAACAACGCCCATAGTTCGGAAATTCGAGAATTGCCCCTTAGATCACTATTATTTTTTTAAAAAATATATTGGGTTGCTTGAAGTCAAAAGTCTATGCCAACAAGCCCATCTGCATCAACGAAATATAGACACATTTATGCAAAATGGTTTTAAAAAATCCCGACAGAAAAGTGCGTATATGCCAGAAAAGCCAAGTAGGCCATTTGCTCCATATGTTATTCCATATGTAATCCTATCCTATCCTATGTACTTTACGATTCATTAAAGCATAGCATTTTAAAGAAAATAAAAACTGTTCTTTATTTAACTAAAATATTGCGCTAAAACATTGGTTTATCGTGTAACGCTCCATTTTGGGTATTCCTAAACTACCATTTGTGAAATTGCTTTTTTATAGAATTGCCAATCCTTTGCTGCACAAATGGTGGCAAATTCAAAATTTGCGTTAATTTTGGGACACCCTTTCAATGCGACATGCATGATTGAAAATATCAAATAAATATAATCTGCTCTTATTTTTCCAAATGTCTTTCTATTTAAAATCCCCTCCCCCCAACATGTTTAATTTTTACAGCAGAAATTACCTCATTCTTGAATACGTTCAAAGAAATTTTAAATCAGTCTTCTGGATGTTACATAATTTGCATCGATTATTTGGACGTTTAACTGTAGTTAAAACCAATGCACCTTCGTAGTCCTCCATCAGTTTTTAAAATTTTATATAATATATGGATTCGCGATAAGGCCACTAAAACCGCTATCGTTTTATGTTTTTAATACAGCAATGCATGTACTTGATTTAATGAAAAATGCCCAAAAAATTTCTGCACTCATTGGTTGACACAATGGAATTCTTAAATAAATAATAAACTTCATTCAATTACAAATAATATACAAAAATATTGCTTAATTAATAATAGAAAAAGGGATAAGCTTCTCACAAGCCTCCACACTAGCGAAAGAAAAAATCGATATTTTTTTACTAGAAGAGCTATATCTTATACTCCAATATGTCGCTCACTTTGATTATTCCGCATCTGTTTTCCACATTCTGATAAAATGTGCTTTTTTCAGTTCGATATGCTTATGTTTCTGTCGACACTTTGAAAGCCCTGTCTACATTGTTTGAGATTAAACCGCAAGTACATCTTTTTACCATTTTTAACGTCTAACGAATTTTATACTTTAATTTAAGTCTTGATAAGTTTGTTTTTACCTTTGTTACAGTTTACTTTTCCTAATTATTTAAACACCCATTTAGTTCATAATGAATTAATTTTTTTTGATTTAATGAATTTTTTAATTAATTATATTACTAAAATTTAAACAAAAAAATTAGTTTACTGGAATATGGAAATAAACCATGTAGTTAAAAGATCGTTAATTTAAGTGTTGAAATGGGATTAAACCTTTTTGTCGCTTATTTCTGAAATGAAACGTAAATGTAATCGGGATATTAATAAAAAAAATTTATTGAAATCCAGTTTTAAACATAAGATATCGATCTAATTATTGAAATACATCCCAAATTCTTATATCTTGATAGTTAAAAACCTTAATCAAATATTAGTAACAACAATGAAAACGGTATGTTTTAACTTGCAACAATGTAAACGTAAAAAACATTAAAACTGTTTAATTATATCTTGACAAAAAGAAAATCAATGAAAATTTTTATTATTTTTATTTTTTTAGGTAGTGTAAAAATTTTTTATGCCATCATATCTACGAACGTAAAAATTTCACTTAATTTTTAATTAAGTCAAATTCTAATTAAAAATTTAAATAATATTGTCTCTAAATTCTCAATATGTCGTCTCTAATATTACTATAGTAAAAAATTCCCACTTGTTATGCGCTAACACATGCAACAACACGTATATTCCTTATATATTAAATGAGTTGATTTATAGTTAACCACCATTGATAAAAAAATGTTTTTTGAAATTCATTATTTTAATATTTTATTAAAAACCATTATTAAATTCAAAATATTTATAACTATGATTATTTTAATGAAACATTTAATTAAAATTAGCTTATTTAATTAACTATCCACTAAAATGAGGCAAAAAAATTTTAATGAAAAATCTACGATCGCAAATTTCAAGTTATCAAGTGAGAACAATATTATTTTTTAAGTCGTTATTTGTCTTTATTAATTTGAACCCTTAGCCATTTTAAACCTGTTTGAAACAATCTAAAGACTTCTCTATTGGTCTCCATCACTTATATATCTAGAAAAATTGAAAATGAAAGCATAAAAAATTATTGCATATAATAACTTTTTAAGTTTTCATTTTAAATTTTTTCTAGCTGGAAACAAAGTTATGGAACTCGGTCGGTTTTAAGATGACATAAACCCATCGTTTTTAAAATATAGAAGCATGAGTAATCTGATTCTCGTGATAACAATTAATTTGTCATTAGTAGGTTTAAATTGATTTTGAAACAAATTAAGACAATTAGTATGAATTCAGAGGATGAATAATTCGGAAAACAAGTTGTAACTTTATTTAGCGATATATCGTGAAATGTGATAAGATTTTGCATTATTTTCTAATAATCCTAAAAATGAAAAATCAATACCTCAAAAATGATAAAATGTCAATTTGTTGCCTACATATTTTACGGCTTCAAAATTCTCAAACCAAAACATCATGTTCTCGCATGATAATAAGAAAATTATATTAAGCCCTTTCTTTTATGATCTTAAACTCATTCTTTACTATGATATGATTTATAACTATTAATTTTTCTAACTTATATAATAAAAATTGTTTTGATACAGTAAAGTGTACAAACAAATCATATTTATGTGATGTATTTCAGTCTTATATGTTTCAAAACAAATGTAAGAATCAGTAATGCTAAAAACTGACACTTATTAAGCCAGATTTATTTGAATGTATGAATTATAATTGCAAATAATTTTAATGCTTTCGTCTTTTTTTCTTTTTTTAATGCTATGTATCCCCGTTTATTTTACTATAATATATAACACTTTGCTTTCTTCAATTTGGAGACTTTTTCACAATTTTTTTCATTTACTTTATATTACAGTATTTCAGATACATCCTTCATTTCACATTTCAAGTGCACTTCGTTAAATTTGCTTTGATGAAATTAAGCTTATGAAAGAAAATACAAAGAAACAGTATGCTTTAAAAAATGCAACTTAGAAATCTCCTTTTTTTATTAAAAAAATCGAAAACAAAAAACTACTACGTTAAGGAGATTGATAAATTATACAAGAGTCTCTTCAAAAATGAAAGAATATTAAAAAGAAAAAAAAGATAATCATGAACTGTGTTTGTAGTGGGATGAAAAAAGACAAAATTAATAAAACAAATTTTAATTTTTTGACATGGATGACGAGAGCCTCCTTTTTAATTTTTAAATCACTTCAGTTAGTCTCAAAAGAGCGAGCTAGCTCCTATGCATTTTAAATATTTTTTGCATAATTTGTTTTCAAATAATGAAAGAGATTTGAATTAAAGTTAATCAAAGTCTTATAAGAACCGAAATTCATTTGATTAAACCCAAAACAGCAATAAGAGTAGTTCGTTTTCTGTTTTACATTTTTTTTTTTAATTTTCGTCGTTCGTATTTTTAGTTTAAAAAATGCATTTTCTAAATAATTTCAAATCGTTTGCTCATTGGAAGGATGAATCCGAAAGATTTAATTTATTTCTATTTAAATTACCTTTTTTATTGAATTTTGGATGAAAAGTAATTATTTTCCCGGGCATGCAAATGAATAAGTATTATTACATTTTAGCTGTTTCCTAATTTTATCTTTGTAATTGTAATGTAAAAAAATATTTCATTTTGAAAATGGCATATTGATTCCAGACCAAAAAAATTTAATGCTTTATTTAATATGTCATTATGAAACAAAAGACTTTATTTTATTACTTTCATAATGCTTGATTTACAAAGTATTAAATAATTTTTCGATTTCTTCACTTTTTTAACATCTAATCTATACTTCATGTAATAATATTTTTAGCAGAAATACTGATTGTTTTAATGCAGGAAATATTTTTTCTTTAAATTGAGAAACATTAATATTTGTATTCTTTTTCATTGCGAATATAGTTAGTTGCAGAAATCTATATGTCTAATAATATTTCATCTTTAAATAATGTAGAAAATCCTTTTGCATAATGTCAAAATGAAATTATAGTGACAAGATCCGCATCAAAAAGCATTGAATATAATTCATACTGTCAAAAATCAACAATAAATGGATCTTAATTTTATTAATGATGGCAAAAATCAATGAATTGATTTAAATTTTAATAATGATTTAAAAAATGAATAATGAATTGATTTAAATTTTATCAATGTTGAAAAAAATGAATAATGAATTGATTTAAATTTTATTAATGATGTAAAAAATCAATAATGAATTGATTAAAAAATTTTTAACGTTGTAAAAAATTAATAAGGAATTAATTTAAATTTTATTAATAATGTAAAAAATCAATAATGAATTGATTTTAAATTTATTAAAGATATCATAAATCAATTATGAAACGATTTAAATTTTATTAATGGGTCAGAATCCAATAATGAATTGATTTAAATTTTATTAATGTCAAAATCCAAATAATGAATTGATTTAATTTTATTAAAGATGTCAAAACTCAATAATTAATTTATTTAAATTTTATAAATGAGGTCAAAAATCAATAATAAATTGATTTAAGTTTTGTTAATGAAGTCGAATATCAATAACTTAAGATTATTTTCAGAATAATTTAGTCTATGATATTTTAGAATTAAAAAGTCTTTAAAATGTAAGTACATAAGTAAAATTATTTAATCAGTATTTAATAATTACCTTTACAACAATTACCTTTACCACAAATTTTTTCCATAATGAAATTTAAAAGAAATAATCTAAGTCATTCTAAGTTTGAAAGACTTAAAAAGCTTTCTTTAATTTTATTTTTAAAATCTATAAGCTCTTTGCTTTCTTCTTTGTTTTCGATTCCATTTTATGCAAAATAATTTTAAAGTTACATATTATAGGTTTCAATTGCGATGATAATAAATAACCCATATGTATCAATTTATAAAATCTAATAACATTATACATATTCAAACTCTTTTCACATATATATAAAGTATCATGCATTGTATGACCACATTCAATCCCAATTCTTTGACAGCCTTACGGAATGTTATATTTCATTAAAATTGTAGATAAGTCATCGAAAATCCATTAGCAGGAAATCCCATCCCCAACAGCTGTTGTTTGATTAAACTGTCAATTAATTCAAAATCAACTTTTTTCGTTCTCTTCCATAATGGCACATATGTATTTAATCAAAATGCGTGCTATCATTCTTAAATTTTTGACTAACTAAATTAATTGCCTGCATAATTAGAACCAACGAACCTAATGATTTTTCATTAAGTCTGAAGGTTTTCATTAATTTGAAATCCAAGGTGTCTTATTCAATTAATAGCTTTACATCGGTAAAATCGAGGGACAGTAAGATAATTAATACTTTAATGTGCACAAATTGATTTCTGCGTTTTGATTAAATGTCATTATTAGAGTTTGTATTCAACAATTTATTCTACTGAATTGAAAATATAACATCTTTCGAATCATGCAAATTTTTTCTACGCTTTAAAAGTTTTTTAGTATATTTTATTCTAAATTGCAAATATCGAATGATATTTAATTAATGCTGGTAATAATTAATATCATTTATCTGCTAACCAAAGAAAAAGTATGACGAATAGACATGAAAAAAATTAATTATGTTTGCCAAAATATGAAAAACTTTTGACGATTCTTACAAAAATATGGATTTAAATTTTTTTGGCAGGATTTTTTAATAAAGATCATTAAGTAGATATTAATAATATGAAATAAATTTAGGCAGAAATTAATTTTTAAACTATATATACCCTAATATTTCTCATATAAAAAATCTTTAAAAAGGATGAGTATGACAAATCATTATAATATTTTATTTGTATACGTTTATACTGCATTTAGAAATATTATTTAAAAAATGTAGTTTACGAATCGCCTCACTAATCTTCAGAACCGTGGTCAAATAGCGTGGATGATACCTGAGGAATCACCTCAGTTCAGATTTTTGCATCACAACATTTATTTGCTACCAAAAACAAATTGCGACGAATAGACATAGAAAAATTAATTATATTTGCCAAAATGTGAAAAAAATTTGACGATTATTACAAAATCAGTGTTGTAGCAGGGTTTCCCATGAAGATCAGTATGCAAATATTAATAATATTGTTACAAGCAGGAGAGCTCCGTGGATGCACGTCAAAGTTGGTGACGTTTGAGGAGGAGCTTCGCGCCAGCTGAGTTGGTTTGGCGAAATGAATAGTCTGGTAGCTGCTGGATCGTACGTGAAGAGCCGCGTTGCTTCGCGTGCTTTGGGGAGCACGTTCGGTCGACTATATAAGAGACGGGTAGCCGTAGTTAGACTTTCCTCTCGGAAGAGAAGTGTCTCTCTGGACAAGCGGATTATTTTTCTCACTTGTTATTGGTGAGCTTGTTTACGTTTCCTATTAACTTTGTATAATTGAGCTCGCTGTGATTTACTGTTTACTGTGCTATACGATATCAGATTTGGAGTCTGTTTTTATTGTGCATAAGGCTTGCATTGACGCTGTAAGTGACTGTTGACTGCTGGATTGTATTTATCTGAAGTTTCACTTGATTGAGTTATCCTATAAACATATGTAAATAGCTGTAAATAAATTTGTTTGTGCTGTCCTCAAGTAAAGTCCATTCAATCCGAACCCTCTACGCTAAAAACGTAACAATATGAAATAAATTTAGGCAGAGATTAATTTCTAAACTACCTTAAGCCTAATATTTCTCATATCAAAAATCTTTTAAAAGGGTAAGAATAACAAATCTTTAGCAAATTTCGAATACCGTTAGAAAACAGACGAACGTAGTCAGATAGCGAGGATAATAACTAAGGAGTCATCTCAGTCCAAATTTTAGTATGACAGCATTTCATTTGCTTACCAAAAACAAAATATGGCGAAAAGATATCGAAAAAAATTAAGTATTTTTGCTAAAATATGAAAAAATTGTTATTTCATCCTTCTGTGCCAGATTTAACTACCCAAAGTCCATATATGAAGAAGATATCCGATAAAATAAGTTTTCAACACACGAATTCGACATTTGTCTTTCAAGATATCATAGGTATCTGTTAAAAAATGATACAAGAAATGATTAGTTTTCTGTTTGTCTTCAGCTAGGCAGTTCAAATTTTATAAAAGAAAATCTTCTTTGGAAGCTCTTAGCAATTACTAGTTTTTTAAAAGCCGTATCAATGAAAACTTATTTTCTGTAATATAAAAAAAAATTACTTCATAAAAAATGTTTACTACTTCCCTGAATTTAGTCATTTACTTTCGCATTATAAAATGAATCTCAGCAAGAATTTTAATCAGGGCTTAAAATGTCAAGTGATTAAAATCCTCAATGTAATGTTTCAATTCAGAAAAAAAAATTATAATCTGTTTTGAACTCAGATACGCAAACGAATGCATTGCTATTGAATTTTAGAACGCAATTTAACTGATTGCAGGTTTTTCCCTTTTGGAATTTATTATTGGGGAAAAAAATTCTCATTATCCTACGCTCTCCGTTCTGCTTAAGAAGTTAATACTTTAAGAAATTTCAGTTTAAACTATTTGATTTCTTCTCAAGGGCCATCATTAATACATTCTTCTTAAGATAACATTGATACACAATTTTGATTTTCTTTTTACATCCATCTGCTTTGGGAAGTATTCGTTATTTCGAATGATCTCAAATGTACTAATGCTCCGCCCTTTTTTTAAAACCTCTTTTTACTTAAAATTTCTTGCTGAATCTAATTTTTCTGCTACGGCCTACATTTTGAATTTCGTATATAAAATAATGTTCACATTGCGAACATTAACTTTAACTTGTGATTAACTTTGTTTAGTAATTATAATTTACAGAGGATTTGTTCTTTTTACTTTCTTTAAACGAAAACACGATCTGGGAAGTATAATAAAAAAGGCAGAAAACAAACAGAATTGAGATTTGAAAAATAAATTCTTCTCGAACACTGAAATTCAGCATACGATTAGTTTTTAATAACTACATAAACAAGATATTGAGCTTAAAAAATAACCATCTTTTTTCCTTATAGACAAATTACGAAGAAAGTGGAAAAAGACTTTTGTCAAAAATGGAAATAGACTATCAACACAAAATGGAATGAGACTAGTTTAATTTGCAATACTAAAAGCAGTTTAAAGCGATTTTTAAAATCAGTCATTGACATTTCATTGAACTGCTATTTCGTGTATTTCCTTTTATTTTTTAATTAAAAATAAGCCTATTTTATATTTAAGAACAAAAATCATTAATATCCTGAATATGTAATTTTTCTAAATAGATGATAAATTATTTAAAATTTTCTAAAAACCTTTTTACTAATTAGAGATATTATTTAATAAAATTTATTGAAGCTGAAATGCATGTATATACTCATATTTTTACAATAATTTTAGAGTATCTTATCTTTCCGTTCAGATTGAACAGATTCAAGACTAATTTTTTGTTTTCATCATTTCCAATCAAAAGCAATTACATTGTTTATATGTATGTATATATTTGTAATCTAACTATTTATATGAGTGTATATTTAAATTTTAATTAATTTCCTGATTTTTATCTTAATTCAGCACATATTAACACTGTTTTAAAATATTTTCTGATCCAATTCCAACTATTTTTATTTATTTAATTAATTCTACACACGTCTCTATAAAACTGCTGACTTAAATATTTTCTCACGTTTAGACAGAAAGAATAAAAACCCCTAAAGCTAACAAAATTATTTTTAAAACCTATCTAAGATTCCATTTCTAAAATCTACACGTATCAAAAAAATATGTATAAAAGTTTAATAATCAAATATCTGAAGATGAAAATCTGTCTCTTTCGTTCTTTATATCTTTCTTTAGAAATTATGTCTCCTGAAATAAATAAAGTCAAAGGTAAAATTCAAAATTATATATATATATAT
>JAOUZG010039494.1:488646-551270 GCA_026289955.1 Argiope argentata
ATATATATATATATATATATATATATATATATATATAATGGTCGAAAAAATGGCATTTTTCTAATTTTAACATCCCCTTACTTTAACCCGGGAGACGAATTTAAACATATTTCACATTTTGTCATTGCCTTTTTTTATTCTTTGTTATTAATTAATTAAGAATTATTTTTAGTAATTTTTGATGATCTTTAAACATTTAGGAATGACAAGAATCTTGTTTATCCGGACTAGAAATTTCACTTTGCGACGACATATTATGCGTTTGTAGCCGCCAATATTCGAATTCATAAGCCATTAAAGGCCAAACCTAGATTCTGTGAAATAGGGGAAACATCCACCACAAATTTCCCCTGCTTAACTCTTGAGGGAATAAATATTTATTCCATAATTCCCATAAAATGCATTAGAATACAATTTACAGGAAAACATATAAATATCCTTTGATCTAGCAGAAAATATCAGATTATCTACAACAATATTCAAAATTATTCATCATGAGATTATCAAACTTCAAAAGAAACAATATATTTTTGTTTTATGCTAACTAAAAATGGAATTCTCTGAATTTCCAAAGAGATATATAAACATCCTTTTATCTAGCCGAAAACAATTGATTACCTGTAACAAGATATAAGATTATCGTTAGGAGATTATCGAACATGTACGTTTCTAATTCGGATAAACTTTCCAAAAGTTGGTCTTCCCACGTACGACGAAGAAATCAATATCCTGAGGACTGATAAAGCTCTTTTTCCTCACCAAACTGGGGTCTTTTCCTCGGGGGTGCAGCCGGGGAGTCTGGCGGTTACCTTAAATCATCGTTAACAAAGACCTTTTCTGGCCTTTGTGGGGTCGCTAATTGCCTAAGGGGAAGATAATTAACTCTGCTTTTGTGCAAAAGCAGTTAGGCAGGCCCTTTGTGAGTCAGAGTAGAACAAATAATTCAATTGTCCCCCGCTTGCAGTTGATGGTCAGTATGGTTAGATGCATCTTGGCGTAGACTAATTTCGTTTCCTTGGTATAACTTATAATAGAGACGTTCTTAAAAAAAGGAAATATACATCATACAATACATAAAACAGTTTTGTTTGTGCATCATATATTTGTACGTCACTTTGAAAAGTTCTTTTTATGACTATGTTTATGTTTATCTAAATATCAATTTTAAAGATAATGAGATTTGTGTATGTCATTAGATGTAAATTAAACAATGTATCTATACTACTATTATAAATGTGGATGGGTGGATGATGTTAGTCAATCATACCAGAAACGCTGAACGAAATTGGATGAAATTTAGCACAGAGAAGTCTAATCTTACTCTAGAATAGGAGATAGGCTACTATTTTTTCCGATTAATTCAGTGATTATTTTTTATTAATTAATAATTAACTTTCCTCCCAAAAAATCTTCATTTCCCCACTGCCAAATGAGTAAGACTTCAGTTTGTTTGTTCTTACCCACGCTAATGAGGTTAGGCTTAACATGTTTTCAACCAATTATTTCAAACGATTCTGTTTATTTTCTTAGTGCTTGATGCATTTAAAATTAAATATAGTATATTAATCGAATTTTCGGATTCCTTTTGAAGTACTTTTAAGTTAAAATCAAACAGAATAAAGGAAATTAAAAATCTCTATTCCATATTTCGTTACCCCAATTATCGTTGAAAATTCACGCATGCATAATACGTTTTAATTGTTGACAACTGTGTTTTCTTTTTAATTAATAGTTTAAAAGTTACGTGCATAATGCTGTTGTAGCTATCTCAATATCGACCGATAAGTAAAATATACTTGACTTGATTTTAAAGAAATATATTATCTTGATTTGCTGATTTGATTTATTCAGGTACACAATGTAAATAAATTGTTTTTAGGTTAGTTGTGTGCTTTTACAATCGGTAAAAGCAATTTTATTATAATAGGCAGTATAAAACCAAAGCCTGACTACCGTAGGGGCGTACAGGGCAATTACCCCGTGTTCCCACTTCAGAAGAGTGCCCTCAAATCGAACAGAAATTTTATTTTACATTTCCATCGCTAATTAACTGTTTGTAAACAAAATATTGGTATATTGTGAAATCCGTTTTTGTTTTTTGTTTGTTTCTTCATGAATTTATCGTTTGAACACAAAATAATCTATATTTCGTAAAACAATGGTTTTCTAGGAAGTAATTCAGTTAAATTTTCTCAATTACGATAAGTAAATTTGGCCAATGAAAACCCTGTACTTGTACATATCACAAAATGTTATATGTTTACAAAAATATTGGCTTTTGATTGGTTTATTGAGTCATCGTAAATGTGAAATTTTGAGAAATGGAACCCCTAAAGGAAGATTTCTCTCAGGACCCCAATTATGCTAAATTGGTATGCAAAGTTACATAGTATGCTAAGTTCCAATTATGCTAAAACAGTATTCCACGTAAAAATTAGAGTTTTATGCAGGGACCGACTGAGCATATTTGGAGCCCTTCAAAGAAGATTTTATCCCGGGCCCCATTTATGCTATGTCTATTCTTATATAATACACTTATTATTATGCTGAATATTATTTTCTTAAATGTTAACATTTATTACAGCTGTCAAAAATATTGAATCATCCCGTTTTGAAATTATTTTAAGTGATCAAAGAAGTATTTGAGTGAACGATAAAAAAGGGAAAAAACCCAGAGATACATTTCTTACAGCGGAAAATTCTCCGCTGTAAGAAAAGCTAAACGTTTGACAAATACCTATTATCTATATCATATTGTATTTCATTATTATTTCGATAAATATTCAATTATTTTAAATTATTATTGTTTATTATTTTATTTCAAACTATTATTTATTATTAGTTCGAATAAATATTCATTGCGAAATATGCGACTATGCAAGCGTTACTATTATTTTAGTAGACTTTCAAGAAACTTTAGTCTCATCATAGAACATAAATTTACAGTTAATCTTAATAGATGCCAAATGATTGACTAATTTTAGTCCAATACTTTTTGAAACAATTTTTTGATTTGATGAGGGATTTGTTAATATTTAAAAATAAACATTATCGAAAATATCATCTTTATTGTGGTATATCTGTGAGGATATATAATACATATATATATAATATGTCGATTGATCGGAAAATTCCCTTATCCTGTAAGAGACTATAAATGGCGAAGCGCTCACACGAGATATGAATTCTCCTTCTAGAATGTTGGTCATTGAGCAAGCTGTCAAACTGCACTTTGAGTGATATTGTTGTTTTATATTTGGTTATACTCTGAATTGCTGAAAGTACTGGATATTATTATATTAAAATACTCGGCTGTGTTTTTACTGCCTATGAATCATGTTTTATAATTAAAGCTTCATCTAACATTATCCAGCGAATTTGATTTCCTTTACTTGCATCCGTCATACAATTATCATATCAACATTGTCTGCTTATCTTATGGCTTTAAAATGGTTAGTTAAATATCCTATTTGATTATATTTTAAAAAGACGGATATGAAAATATCTATCATTCTACACACTTCTATCCGTATAATGACGTATTAAAAGTTTAATAACTATTACTGTATTTACAATATTAGCCAACATTTTGAACTTTATCATAAAAGAAATATGCAAACAGAATGTATTGCTATCGTCAAAAAATTCTCACTCCAGATGTGGATGAACTGATATGTTTTATAGACACTCAAGATCAGAAAATAAGTTTTTGGAAAGACCCAATCCAAAACAAAAAGAAAATTGAAACAATTTATATCAAGATGGAAATGGAAGTTCTTGGTGAGAAAAGATCCAAAGCTTTTCATTAAAACAGGCACGTATATAAAAGAATAAATAAAATTAATAATAATTCTAAAACTATCTCTTTTACCATTTATATAAAACATCTAAACATATGAACATAAAAACCAATTCCAAATAAGAATATGAATTTTGAAGCTTATGCAAATATATTCCTTTTACCATTTCCATTTTTAATCCGAGATTCCATGTTTTTCAAAATGACTCTGCCCCAAACTCAAATATGCTTAAAAACACGAAGATTATTACATTTCCTCGCTTCCATTGTTCTTTCTTTTCAAATCCTAGGAATCTTGGTACTTTAAAAAAAGGAAGAATCGTAATCTTTTCAGTTATTCAAACATTTATTGATCAGCCGAATAGAATTTGCGAAGAGGAAACAAACACAAAGAGCTTAAATGAGATATGAGCTCTGAAAATTAGATTCCTTCGATTCCATAATACTGACTTCTAGTGTCTGCGAGAATTACCAGAACTTTCTTCGCCTAATAATGGCGGGAAAGAGAAATTGAATTTAGTATTCTTTTCCTTTTGAAGTGCAATAACAGCTATTACAAGATTTGGAATTACGTGTTGAGGGTTCCAAAATAATCTCCAGCAGCGAGTTGAGAAGTCATGAGTAACTGCTGTTATTTTTCGTCTGCTATTTCAGAATTTTTTCAAATCCGTATGAAAGTTAGCATGAGTACATTGTGCCGAATATTTAAGATGAATAAGTTATTTTTATCATTTAATATTTTCGTCAAAAGACAAAGAAAAATAAAATTCTTCTGAAATTGAATTGGAAGAAATGAATATAAAAAATGGAAGTGAATTAATGTGTGTAAAAACTGGTTTTTCGTAATGGAATTCATTGCCTGAAATAAGAACTATCATTTATTTTAGAAAAAAAATATTTTTGCCACATTTTGTGTATTTTCTGCAAATAATTGAGGAAATTTTGTATTTTAGAAGCTAAGAGATGAATAATCTGAAACAGAAATATATATTTTTTAAAATTATTTCGTAAATATCATGTAATAAACTGCAAATAAGTTTAAAAAATTCTAATCGGATAAATGATTGTTTTTATAGTTAATAAGAGATATTTATGTTTATTAGGATTCAATTAAAATAATTTTTATGAATTTCCGTTATAGTACAAAAACTGTACTTAAGTGCTGATGATATAACGTCTAAAATCAGTATTTATAATAAAATAACTAGTTGTTTTTTAAAGCATGCTTTTTAAGAAAATTTAGCTATGTATGTATTAAATAAATATGAAAGCAGCTATGTATGTATTAATATTATGTATTAATAAATATGAATAAATATGATATTCTGGGGTAAATTCTTTATTGCGCAAAGCATGTTTAAATATATTTCTTATGTTTTTAAATAAAGTCATATGTCCCGCGAAAATGAATTTAAATATATATAATTAAAAATACCTTTTATCAAATATGAATATTAGAAATCCTTTATTTTATATCTGTAAAAGCAATCCTCGCTCGATGTTTTATGTTATATAATATTGGTTCAAAATATTTAGATAAGAATAATTTAATATTTTTAAATCTTCCTCATCTCACAATATCAGCGTCAACTTTCAAATTTTGTGGTTACCAACCTATGGTAACAATGCAAATACCATAAAAGTTTACTAGATGACACTATGTAACATTGTTGGCATAGGACCAGATAGAAAAAGCTTTAATAGTTAGTTATAAATAAGTGGGATTATTTATTGGAAAAATAACACTTTTTCAGATAAGACACCAATGTATATAAATTTAAAAAACAAAACATTATAGAAATATAAAATGTTATCCAAATAGTTGAAAGTGGTTTTCAAAATTATTATTATTATTATTATTTGTGTGTGTGTGTTGTTGTTGTTGTTGTTTTAAATTTGAAAGATTTTAAAAAATAATTAAATTTTCTGAACTGGCGAAAGCAAATTGTCGACTTTCATTACTTTCCAATTTCTTAAATTATTAAAATTCCAGCAAATACTAAATTTTATTTCTTTTAAAATGCGCTATTTCGATTAAAATTTAGTATTAAATAAATTTATTGATGTAAATTTTGTAAGTTAAGGAATCTCTATTTTTCGTTAATTATTTAAATTTTAGTGAAGTGATTTTAATTTAAGTGAGGCGAAAACAAATGTTAAGAAATTAAAGTTATGCACCTTGAAAATTCGGCTATATTGATTTTTAACACTCTTCGGGAATAATAAGACTCTGTCCCACTATTAATGGGAAAGAGGAGATATTTAATCTGGTTTTATTTCCTATTTACTGTGAAGTTACAACTAATATAATATTCGAAATTACTCATCGTATATTGAAAGTCTCCAGCCAAGGAGTTCAGAGTTACTGTTATTTTTCGTCTGCTGCTTTCGAATTTTCTCATTAATATGAATTTATGTATGAGTGATTTTTTTTTTGAAATTTAAGATGTATAGAAATAAAACAGAAAAATAAGTCTCAGAACTGTGGAAAGTAAATATGAAATATTTGATAACTAAAAGAGGAATAAAGTTGTCTAAAAATATTACTTCATTGGAAATTTTTATTTTGAACATAAGAAGAAGAATCGGCAAAATGTTGATTTAAAAACCAGCAAAGTTTGATTAATTTCAAACTTTTATTAAATATCTTTCCAGAAAATCTATGAAATGAATTTCAAATATTTTCTGTAGATAATATTTAAAAAAATTATATTTTATTATCTAATAAATTTTTATTCAATAATTGTTTGAAAATGTATTTATTATTTAGTTACAAGTATCTTTGCTAAAATATAACTATTAGTTTTACCTTTAACGTCCTTCTAAATCATTAATATTACTCAAATATAAATTACTAAGCTTAAATCTAAAAAATTCTAATGATTTTATTCCGTTAAAATCTATTCTTGATTACTTTGAATTAAATTAATATGTAATTCATTGCATCAGACTATTTATATCGATTTTGTTTTCTCTTAGTTTTTCGCACTGGATTCGTGCTTAGAATGATTTAAATTGTTATATCTAAAACCAAATTCAATGATTATATACGTGATTTGCAACTGGATAATAATCTTCGAAATTCGTTGTTGATTATAATATAATATATTGTTATGTCCAAAAGTGTACATTGTATTTCATGAAATTTTTCGGAATTTACAGAACAAAAAGTTTTTAAAAATATACCTCAGAAATCAATATTTTATCTTTATTGATATATATTTTACTTTCTACATGGGAGATAATTTGATTTAAAATTACTAAATTTAATACTAATTTCATTTTGAGAATTGAAATATTGAATGGAGCAATGTTTTTTGAGGGTAACTTCCTTTTGTATTTTGATAAATCAAAAGTTAATTGGTATTTTGGCATGTGGTCATTATTAAATACAGTTACAGTGAGAAAATAATTTTTCCCTCCAAATGAAACTTTTTTTGTGAGTATTTTGTCTTTTTCCTTGCATTATAATAAAGAAAATCCTATTGGAATCCGTCTTTAGATGAAACGTTCTGCTTAAGGTATCCAAACTTGTTGGAAGCGTCGATTTCCGCTAAAAATGACATTTAACAAATAAAAAAAATTACTGCATAGACCAGTTTTTGAACTATCCAAAACCGGTTTTCTTTTAACTCTACTGTAAAAAATTTGTAAAACTAATCTCCCTTTCTAAGAGACACAAGTTTGAACATTATTACATTTGGCCAGCTGTGTGACGATTCTTTTCTTTTGTGATTTCCCCAAATGTGGCATTCTCCCCCTTGGGACCATCTGGACTTGAATAGAGTCCAGATGATGAGCCACACATACGTTTTACGGCTCTCTAAAGAAAGAAATCATGTCAAAATCTACAGATGTTAATCTTCCCTTATTTTGGAGGATCTGTCACCAGGGTGTATGATTAGCAAATATTCCCATGGTCAACTGCTGACCACTGGGAATATTTCTGATGGATTATTGGATGATCAGCATGTCCAGCGCACCAATGCGAAAATGAGAGGCGGAGTTTGACCGAGGATAAAATGGAAGGTTTTGAAAGGAAGAGGAGAGGAGCTGGGCTGAAGGGCTGAATAGTTGGAGAGATACCTTGTAATCTCGAGGTATACAGGAGATTTTTCTTTGGAGATAATTTTTGAGCTTTGGATAAAAGATCTACCCGAAGTATTGGTAGATTCCTTGAGCTACCCCTGCAGTAGCCGGATACGCTAACAGCCTGTTAGTTTTCCTTAAATTAGTCGTGGAACTGTTAACCCAGATGTAAATATTTTCCAGCATATTAACCTAGTTGAGACCGAGTTGTTTTTTTATAGCTGTAAATAAAACAATTGTGTTTAAACACTACCCATTTATTTTATCGACCAGGAACAAGTCATTGTACTACATTAATTAGAAGTCAAAATATTAATATTTTCGTACTGATGGATAAACCGGAAGTGGACATTTATAGGCCAATAACATGTTAAAAATATGTAGAAACATTTGAAAAAAGACAAATTTAATTTTAAATACGGATCAGATACCTTAAAAAATAAATACAGAGTTCTAATGCAACGCGAAATAATTAACTACATTGGTACATTTTAATTTTGTTTAAAGTGCCTCGATATATATTATATCCCTATTATATAAATTTATTTGCAGCTATCAAACGAAATGAATTCTTTCCGTAATGTATGTAATTTTCTGAAAATAAACGCCCTAAAAAGGCGTAACAATTTATCATTTTGAATTCATGTGACCTTTTCTGTATTTTTTAAACCGTTTCTATAATATTTTTATGCTAAGTAATGCGCTTAAAAATGACCAAAAAGTTTCTTCATTTTTTTCTTATTATACGTGCACTAAAATACATATGAAGCAAATCTAATTTAATACATAAAGTAACCCTCACTCATCTAGTATTTTGTATTTGTATTTTGACTATATTTTTATTCAGAGAAGCCACTGTTAGTTCGGCTCTTTGTTCTATCTAAAAACCAAACGAGCCTCTGGAAAATTTCATTACGTCTAAATAGAATTCGAAAGACGAATATAGATCTCCATTCTATTTGTTTCGCGAAGAAAAAGAGGAAACAATCCTTCTTTAGCAAGAGAATGGCGTGGCGCTGAATGAAGCAAGCCAACACCTTGTCTCCCAATTGTTTCTGACACTTGTTTCGTAACTGAATTAGATGAAACACGCCTTCATCCGTTACAAACAGTGACAGCTTCAAAAAATAATTTTGTCCGGGACCAAATGAAATTAGAATGTTTCTTTGATTGGATTTGTCGGTAATAGTAATTACAAAATTTTCTTCCAAACATTTACTAATCTATTAAACGTAATATTTTCCATAATTAGAATGATATATATTTTCTAAATTTTATCTCTGTTTTTTCTGGTTTTTAAACATTTCATGCAATTAAGCAATATTGTAAAAATCTATTTTATAATTTTATTTCAATATAAATCATATTTTTTGGAAAAAAGATGAAGTATAAAATATGATTGTTAAAAGGTAATTTAATATCTTTGTATTATCACTAGAGGAGGTCTCTAAATCTTATGTATTGGTAAGCAATTTTTCTCACTACATCCAGGTAGATTCCTATAGGAAGGCTATCTATTGCAATAGTTCTCATGGCAATGTTTAGGGAAAGTTTTATCAGTTCTTCGTTTATCTTGATCTCTGCAAACAGAAAACCATCTTTCGTTCAAAAATTAACTATATATATATATATATATATATATATATATATATATATATATATAAACTTTTGAATGGAGGGTGGGCAAGGGTGGAAATCTAGAAGAGATTTGAAATATTCATTTAGTTATAACTTTTTCAATATTGAAGATAAAAAAATAAATCCAATTAGCCAAATTAATGCTTCATTAACCACTTGACATACGAATTTATTTAACTTTCTAATTAGATAACGCATCCTATTTTGGTAATTTATTGTTAATTTGAATTTTTTAAATAATATATGGAGCATTTGGGATACCAAATCGTTTCATATTGATTTTTTCGTATTTAAATACTTAATTCTGTGGCTTAATTGCAGACTTGAAAATAAAAATCCAGTAATTCGATGCGCGTATAAGACACTTCGTTGTATGCGAAATGGTTAATACAAGTATTTTTTTTCTGTTTAGTATTTTTAAATTACGGAAATATATTGGACGTTAGGGACCGAAAAGGGAATTTCAAGCCTTAATTTGACTGTTTACAATATCTACAGTTTGTTTCAAGATAAAAGACGTAAATAAATGTATCGCCGCCTTCCAGCTTCCTGGGAGGAATTTTTATTTTTCAATCATCTTCAAATCCTTCTCATTAGGAACCATATTTTTTAATTAATAAGCTAATGTTAAATATTTTACAATCAAATAAGTCAGTGTATAAATTGTATGGGATCCTAAACAAGTGTTCAAGAACTCTTAGATAAATCTGTTCAATATTTTTGAAAACTCAAGTGGGTTACTGTTTTAAGAAAAAGAAATATTATAACATTGCGACAAACGCTAGCTATTTTAAAACTAATCGGTTTTTTTTAATTAATACATTAAACACTTTAGAAATAAAAAATAGCAATATTTGTACTACCAATCAATAAGATTGTGACCTTTCAGTTTATGGAAAAATTCTCTGATTCGGGTCTCAGAGTAGAAAACATTTGGCTAATTCTCTTTATTTTCTTACCTTGAAGTGTGCGAGCAGTTGTTCTAGGCTGGCGTGCTAACACTACAAGCATATTTAAAAAGAAATTACGTTATTGAGTTTAAAATTGCTGATCACGTCATACAAAGACTATGAAATAATTCTAATACGTATATTTTATCGTAAGAGATAGTAAATTAAAAATTACTGTAAATTTATTATTTATCTCTTAGTTATTATTTCAATCGTATACTTTAAATTTTTTTACATTTTAAATTTCATGAAAGCCATGCTGAGTGCATCATTTTTATGAATGAATTTTAATATATATCTATTCCTATAATTCCTGAAAAGAATTTAAGAGAATATTTCTGACAAAATTAAAGAATGCATATTTTATCATTCGTAGTAAGATACATTTGAACAACACCTTTTCATATCTTTGGTAAAGAATTGTGATAGTGTGAATTCCTATGTTTTAACTGAGGAACTTTATTTTTTTGAAATTTATATATGTTTTTTAAAATTAAATTTGTTGTATTTGTGCGTATATTATATTTTGAAAGAATGAATTATTTATTAAATAATTTTATAATATGTAAAAGAACTTTCTTTTATGGATTATAGATTCTCACTCAAAATATGTTCACTAATTTGTCTAATGTGTAAGCAACTTATTATTTCAATCGTATACTTTAAATTTGTACTATATTGATACTGCATTTCAACTATTGTGATAACTATAATGTATTATACTGAACTTAAATATATCTACTGTTGTTGGAATTAAATTTAATTAAAATACTTTAATTACGAAATATTATTATTTACAATTCTTCTAATCTTTGCTGAGAATTTTTTAACTACAAATAGCATTGCAAATTTCCCTTTTACGTGATGTGTACATTAAAATAAACAAAAAATCATAATAACTCGTAATTTATTTAACTTTTTTTTATCAAAGACTATATTGTTTTTTTTTATAAAATTGGGTAAAAAAATTGCAACAACAGTCTACTATTAAAAAATTAAAATCAATCAGATATTAGAAAAAAATTAAAATATTTTTTGATCCGAATTTTAATATTTTTATATTATGAATTAATATTAATTAATGATAATTTAATAATAATTTGATTATTTCATTCTAGAATGTTTATTACATAATTTTTAATAGGATTGATTGTTCTTCCATTTCGAAATTTTAAATTAAGATTAATAAATCTTCAATGATTTAAAAGCGAAATCTAAACCTCTTGTCCTTCATAATTAATTGATAAAAATGCTTTTAAGGAAACAAGTAATTTTTTGAGAAAACACAGAATTAAATATTAAACATTATTTTCACTTCTCTATATATCACTTAGAACTTATTGAAACAATCCTTTAATAGAAAAAAGAATAATAAAATGGAACAATTCGAGAAACTATGCTTCGTATTTTAATACCATTTACAAATATTTTTAAATTACATTCTATAATTTTGATTATTTATATACTTCCTGTCAGTCATTAATAAGTAGCATTATTCTTTAAATAAAAACATTATTTTATCCGCAAGAAGTATCTGGATAGATAGAAGAAAATTCTTTCATTAAATTCCACACTTTTTTAAAAAAAAGAAATTTAATCTCATAAGCATAGACTTTTAAATGCTTATTAATGCTTAAAATCCAAACACTTTTATTCCTTTTTAGCTATTATATTCAAGAAGGCATGAATGCTGTTTGTACAAACCCAATCCACATCCGAACAAATTAAAATTAAGTATCTGAATGGTCTTTCTGTCATGATGAGCGGGTGATTCATTGTTTGTTCTGCGCCATAAAAAATCGCCAAACGAAAGAGGAACAAATTCCTACACGCGACATAAAACAAAAACAAAACCGCCACAAACGTTGCCAAAACACATACGAAAGGAAGATGTTTGCTCATTGCTTAACGACTGAAAAGAAGTTCTACGTGATCGATAGTTGGATATTGTCCAGTTTGTTGTTCTTTCTTTTGGTAACTATATTGAGGTTAATAACAGCAAAAAAAACCTCCATTATGTAAGCATATAACAAAAGAGATTAAAATCAAACCTGTTTTATGATAAGAAAACCGATTAGGATATATTGTTCTAGATAGCCGTCGACACCATTTTTTTTTTCTTTCTTTTATCATTTGGCGGCCAAATTGGCTTTAAAATAGACGTTAGACACAAATCTGGGTGTCTTGGCGATTTGTCGATATTTCATCCGAGGAACAATTGCAACATATTCTGGCCATTTTCTCAATATTTACAAACGACCACCATTTCCCGAAGGCCATCAAGGAAACGGCTAGTTTAATGTTCATGATGATGCATTATGAAGCTGAATTTAAATTGCTTTCCTTGTATGCATGCCTGGCAATTTAGAATTTTTAACACCTGGAAGATATTTCTAAACTTTCCGAGCCGGCCATTTTCTTGGAATGGGTTATCCTATTATGCACGCAATGGGTATAATGGTATACAACTAAAAATATTTTATGTCCGTTGACAAGCGTCTGCCATATTGGCAAAATATTTCACCGAATTTCTGGTAATATATATTATATCTCCAACTCCTATATTTTATCATTTAAATTTATCGTTTGAATGATACAAACCCCTGAAAAATAAATCATTGAAATATGCCGATCATTTAACAGCATTTTTCAAAACGGAATGTCGTGGCAATAGCAGACTAAGGGTTAATAATACTTCCTATTACACAAATTTTGTTTCCGCTTTAAAGTATCGTTTTTATATTGATTGTCTAGGTAACAACCAACGAATCATAAAATTTGTCTTTTCTCTGCCTTTTTTGTGCCCTTACAGGAAAAATAACCGTTTGCTACTGCACATTTATTGCATTTTAAATAAACTGAATTATTATTATTATTATTCTTATATGCTAGAAAACGGAGTAAAAGTCCATAAATTGAAAGGAACCAGCAATAAACATCACATTGCATTTATTTGTATTTAAATATATATTAATAAATATAAATTTGTTTCTTATATCCTTTCTAGTTCACATCTAAATGTTGGACACACATGTTTACTACCAATACTAATAATAAAAAGGAAGGTTTTTCTGTATGTTCTTACTTTCTGCAGGAAACAACGCTAGAATTATGAAATTTGACATAGACATACTTTGCAGAGTGAGTGTATGCACCTCGGCACAACTTTTGAAATGATAATTAATGAAAGTCGTCGTCCTGACACAGGTTTGGCTTGTCTTCCCTGGGCATCCTGGGTTCCAGTCCCAGTTCGAGAATGTTTGTTCTTCGTTCTTCTATCTGTTAGATGTGTTGATGGGCATACACCCGGCCCCCTATAAAAAGGGGCTCTGCAAGAGAATGTGATGTGTGAGTAGCTAAGACGTATTATTGGTCAAGAGATTTAAAAAGAGACGTAGATTGGTCAAGAGATTGGTTTAAAACAAGAGACGTGACATCGGCTTAAAACCGTTGACTGTCAGCGAGCTTGTCCATGGCAAGAGATATTAAAAACAAGGATAATTAATGAGATAGTAGCAAGAAATTAAATATTTTCTTACCATAACTTTCAAGAATATTCAGTTTAAAAAATTACGTCATCTTCACATTAAAAAATTATTTTTAACTACATCATTTTTTTTCTGTGTAACTTTTTCCCATTTTTAATCAATTCTCCAAATTCCTTTAAAATCCATTTTAAGATAGTATATTTTATTAATGTCAAGAAACTCATGGTTGCTCAAAGTATTTCATCATGGGTTTTCCTTCCATTATTTATAATAAAAGTATTATTTATAATAAAGTAGGATATGGTTTATTTTTCAACAAAAAAAGTCTTTTTCAATAATTTTTGTTTACAATTTTTTGAATTTTATTGATTTTTAAAATTAAAATCTAAAGATGAAATTAATAAAAATTTCTAATTTAAAATAACTTTAGTAAAAAGTCTTTCATACAAATATAACCATTTCTATTATGAATTAAAGTTCCAATTTTAGATGAGATAATAGAAAAATGTGTTGATGTATAGAGCAATAAATAAGTATTCTACAATGATATCTATTACATGACTATGAAAATTTTTAAATATTTTCTAAGAAATCCATTTCCATTAACAGTATTAATAAAATCCATTTACAGTATTAATCCATTTGCAGTATTAATAAAAATTCTTTACAACTATCCATTCCAAAGAACTTGTTGCCATCATTTGTCTCTAGTATTTAATAAATATTATATCCCATGATTATTGTACAAATATGAAATCTAGAATGCCTGGTTTTTGTCAAAGTAGAAAAATTTATATCTTATAAAAGAGAATAAAGAATTAAAGTAGCTAGAATAAATAACTACTTTAATTCTTGAGGGAATCTAACTTCTAAAACTATATTTCAGTTTAGTTATTTTTACATTAGATGTTAGATACATGTTTTAATCTAGCATTAAAAAAATAACTAAGAAACTACTTTAAAAATTCAAAATTTGGGTTAGTTATCAATCGTCGTAAATTCAGAAGTGAAATTTTCAACCTTACATTTAAAAACTATTGTTGCAGAAATCGTACGCGTGCAGAAAGAAAAGTTTGATACTATGAATACCAGATAGGACGCCTTATTTCAGAAGAAAAACATAGAAAAACAAGGATTATAGTTTGCTAATTGCAACCAAAGTATTCAATAAGATAATACTCCTCGAAAGGGATAACACATTTTTTGATCGAAAGTTGATAAATAAGTAACTATAAAATTCAACAGCACTCTGCTTTAAAAAAAACTTTACAATTTGAATTGAAATTAAAAACCAACTGATTTCATTAATTTTTATCATTCGATTTTAAACGTTCATAAACAAACTGAGAAAATTTCTAAATAATGATAGAAATACTGCCATAATTCTTGTACTTTCGAGAACCTTTATTTTATCATCCAGCCAAGAAGTTATTAGCCAAACATCCATTCAACATCTATTAAAATGTGCATAAAACTCTCTTCCTTATCATCAATGTAACTGCGCATTGAAACAACACTGCTGGTTTGTAAAACTATTATTTTTAAAATTTATGAACGTTTGGAAATTCTTTGATTAGCTGACATTTATTCTTATTACAAAACAATAAAGTCAGGTGTTACATAGATTGGAAACTATATATATATAAATATATTTTAAATCCGAATTATTTCTTTGTGTTTAAACAGATTTATATTTACTATGCAATAAAATTAAAAAATAAAAGTTATTTGAAGTACATAATGGGATGTAAAAAATATGATAAAAGTGATTATTTTCTATTTATATACTTAATACACATTAAAAAATAGTTTTGTTCGCTTAAAATAAGAAAAGCAAACATTTTCAAAAGTACTGTCATATCTTACAATGCTCGCAACTCGAAAAAAACTCATTTAAAAATAAGATATGAATAGCATGACATTTTATGCAAAATCTCTGGTTAAAGCTTTCAAAAGTATTCCCATCTCTCTTGGTGATGAGAAGGCCCTCGTGATAGATTTTCATTTCACGATAGACTCAATCTTTTCACCGAAACGCTTCAGAATTTATTTCTGGAAGAATTTCTTCCAAAAATATTCCAACGCATTACAGAAGAGGCATAAAGAAGAAAATTTCACTCTTCAAGAGAATCTCTGAAATCTTCTCTCTTAAGAATTCCACGAAAACAAGTCAAAGGAGACCCTGAGGTAAAAAATAAACTAGTACCCTGCCTTCGAAAAACTTTAAACAATTTTCAGATGGCGAAATGCAAGAACAAAGGAACAGAAGAAAATACTCGGGAGTATTCTCGTAACACGTGTCTCCTCTTCATCTGTAGTCTTCAGATTGCTTGTTATGGAAGGTATTTGTAGAAAATTGAGTCTAAAAGACGTCTATCGAGTTTCTGGAGTAGAAAAAGAAAGTTCTTTAAAAAGTCAGAGACAATAGTATCGGAATAACAGTGGGGAAGAAACAGCTATTGTGACTTGGAATAAGATATTTTTTTTCTCCAGATTGTTTCTTATAGAAACTGGTAAAGTATATCTATGTTTAAATTCTCTGTCTGTTTGGTCGGTGATGTGGAATCTGTAGTTGGAACTCATTTCTTTAGAGTATTAGTGTAAATGGTCATATAATCACTATTATACGTTTTGGTTTTCAAATGTGAGTTAGAAATATATACAATAAAAATGTGTACATTTTTTATTAAAATTGCGTTTTTATTTTCATATTCTTTTGTGTAATATATGCATATATTAGCGTAAAATACAGAATTTGGCTTCACGTACGATTCTTGTGGTTGTATAATGTTACAAGCGAACGAACCCCAATGAAATAGCGGAGGGGAGAGTGATTGGCGACGGCGTCAAAGAGCTTGGCGCCAGTTGGGTTGGTTTGGTGAAAGGAATAGTCTGGCAGCCGCTGGATTTCTCTCGGTGATTTCCGAAGCCTCGCGGCTCTTTCGCCCAGCTATATAAGGGGTGGGCTACCGCGTTCGGCAGTTTCTCTCTCTCTCGAAAGGGAAGCGTTTCGCTGGACTAGCGAATTTTCGCTTGTTATTAGTGAGCAGTGTTTGCGTTTGCTGTTAACATTACGTTATTAAGCTCGTTGTGATTTACTGTTTGCTGTGCTATACGATAGCTGTTTTGCTGTCTGTGTTTATTGTGCGTAAGGCTTGCATTTACGCTGTAAGTGACTGTTGACTGATGGATTGTTTTTATCTGAAGTTTTACTTTATCAAGCCATCCTGTAAATAAATTTGTTTGTGCTGTCCTCAAATAAAGTCCATTCAATCCGAACCCTCTACGCTAAAAATGTAACAATATTTATATATTCGCAATATTTATGCTATTAATCGCCTATTCGTTTCCAGTATTTTAAGAATAGTTGATTAATAATAAGAATCTTACTTTTTTGCTGTTGCGTTTACCTTTTACTTTTAGATATTATTTCTAACTTTTTATTATTTTTAAATATTAATAAAAAGTAATATAATTATTCTAGACAATTCTTTTTATTTTACTTTTATCATAATTGAAAATGGAGAATTATTAGAAAACGTTTTCCGCATCTAATTAAAAATTTTAGTTAGTTATAAATACTTAATTTAAAAATTTTATTAATTCAATGGCTCTGATCAATTCACCGAAATTTATATTTTTAGTTATCAGTCCTTAAACTTTAGGATAATCAGGCAATAAATCAGGCAAAATTAAAACCGTGTGTTATATTTATCAACATGCTTATTAACTTTCATCGTTATATCTTCTTTAAAAAATAAACACTTTTAGATCATTGTTAAGCCTTATAAAAAAGTAATAAAGTTTTTATATATTACTTCTGATCATTTATCATATTATTAATAAATCTTCTAATGCGTATATTAAAATTGCTTTAATGTAAAAACAATGAAAGCTTCAAAAAGGTTTTGGTTTCAAATTTCCACTTTTTAAATCATTAAAAAAACTATTTTCTAATTTAAAAAATGGCAAAAAAAAATCTTTTATTCATAAAAACCACTATTCACTAATTTCAATCCCATTTGTTATTCTATGAAATTCTAAGCTAATCATTAACTTCTAATGCCATTACTAGAATGCAACAGCGGAAAAAAATATTTAAGAAAAAATGCATAAAAGGCTTTTCTTGCACTAATTCATATAATTAAAAGTAATGGCCACTTCGTTTAGGAAAGATGAATGATTTAGTTTTATCGTTAAAACGGGCAAAACCAAATGCTCTTAATGAAATCTACTTTGTGGTGGAAAATTACAATTCTTATAATGTAATTTAGTATGAGAGGTAATCCATTTCTTTAACCCAAGACCCTCTATATGAGTAATTTTTCTCGGTACTTTTATAACCGCAACAGATTTTTTAAAGTGTTAAACAGATAATAATAACCAAGCTAAATTTTGTTTCATTTTTGTCTTTTTTGTTAATAGTTAATTTCTGAATAAAGACTGTTAAGTTTTACAAAAATTTAATTTTAAATTTTATACCATCCGTTAATTTATTTTTATGATTTAAATTGATTTCATTTTATATAAATTTGCAATTGTTTTCTTTTTTACCATATACCCTCTATGATAAATTGACGTAAAAAATGGAAAAATGAGTAGATTCGATACAAATACAAATAGAACATAAACATACACCATATTTATTTGTGCATCACAAAAGTGTTTAGACTATTATCGTAAGAAAATCGCTAAGTTTCTCGAAATTTATATACAATATTATCTAGAAAAATTCATTAATAAACTATTTACAAACATACTGTACGATGCATTTAAGATTATTCTACCGGCGTCCTGCCACAGAGGTAGCGCGTCTTCCTCGTGATCTGGGAGTTCCGGGTTCGAGTCCCGGTTAGGGCATGGTTGTTCTTCTGTGTACTATCTGTGAGACGTGTGAATAGCCCCCTGTGTAAAAAGGGACCATGCAATCGAATTTGATGAGTGCGTAGCTAAAGTCGTACTCTTGGCCCTATTTGGCGCTACTTCAAAAAAGAGATCCTTATTTCGGTTTAATTTGACTGATTTATCTATGTGCGACTACTGCTGAGCAAGCATAATTTTTTTTAACATCGTTTAGTTCTTCCTTCATTTATATTTTAATGTCGGATTTCAATAAAGGCCAATGAGCTGCAATTAAATATGTATATATTGTAATCACTACATTCCCAAATAAAGGCTAATTAGAAATTATTGCAGTTAGTGTTAATACGTTTCCCATGTCCTTTTTATTTCATTTTGTTTGGCAATGCATTTTTTACTTTTTCGTATACGAAGTTTGAAAAAAAATTATAATTATCAAAAAAATTTAATTCGATATTTTGATGAAACTCCACATTTCGCACAAACATTAAGTTTGAAAAACACATTTAAGGAAATGTTATATTGTCTTTAAAATGGTAACTCAAAACTACTTTGAGCTATATGGAGGAAATTTTGATAAGCCCTTTAAACCGAATTAATAAATTGCCACCAAATTTAAATGTAACACTATAACTCCAAACATTGGATCTCTATATGTTCCCTGTTCAAATGTATTTTAACAATATAACTAGAAAACGAAGAGACATAGTTGGATAAAATTAAGTGCGCCTATTTTCTGGCGCAAAAGCAATATCTGGCCGAGCAATTGGTAAGAAAATATAGCAAACAGTAAAAAAATGTACGTAATCAAAGCAGATAGTATCAACATATAAATCCAAAATTTAAGCTGCAAAAATGTCAATAAATTTAAATGAAACACTGATACATTAAAAGCATTACGATTTATCAATATCAAAAGTCAAATACGAAGATGAGTCAAAAGGCACTAAATACAAATATAAAAGCCAATGGTTTTTAAAAAATTAAACATATTTAGATTGTATCTTTCACTCACCAAGACTTGGAAGTGAGAATATGAGTAGAAAGAAATTACGACGATGTACCTTAAAATAGGAACATGCACTTAAAATATGTTTAACACTAAAAGCAATGTTAGAAGTGATACGCATTGGTACTTTTTCACCTAAAATAAGATGATAATTAGAATAGCAAATGTGTCCTATACGGAGACGAGTAAAATAAAAGTTTTTATTTAGTTTCGATCAGTATTTTAATATATTTTTGCTTACATATTTGTTAGCGTTAAAAAACTTTAAATCTCACAGTTTTTTATTGTTAGGATTTAAAATTTGTTTGTATAAAACGCGACATTCCTGTGCTTTCAAAATTTTGGTAATTTATTTGAAACATGTTAAAGTTCTTAAACTTTTATTATAAAATGACAACTCGAAGCTTTGTGTTGTTTTTTCTTAGCAATTTTTGTCACCAATTTATTTAAAATACATTGAATTCATAAATTCTTGTTTCAAAAAGTCTGTCCAAATGTTTTATTATTATCATTTTTTGCTAATTTTTATAACCACGGTTCTAATCATTATAGAGATGCATAAAGCTTCTATTTGCAACTGCGAGATGCGTAAATCTTAATTAAGCATGCATACTGTAAAAACTCATAAATAAGAAACGCATAAATGAACATTTAATCGGGCAATAAAATTCCAGCATTTTCTGTCATAACTTTTAAATCTTCATGAAAAGTAAAGCTATAAAAGCCATAAAACAACTGCTATTTTGAAAGCTCAATTTCGCTGTTTCTGTAAACAGAACCATTTACAAAACATTATCTAAATTAATAAACAGCGATCAATGCGTTTTAAATGCCGAAATGCGATAATCTTTACAGTTTAACAATGAAAACGCTACATTCTTATTCACATCGTTACTGCGCTCATTTTTAAAGTCGAAATAGCTCTAATCAACATCTGTGTCCAATTTACGGCTTTTATTAAACCCCCAAAGCAATCGAACTGTAATTTGTAGAGCTCTATTAAAGGGTATTGTGTGCCTGAATCTTCATTAATCATTGAAACCGTTGCCGATGAAGTACTTTTAAAAGAATATTGAACGTGAATTATTAAAGAAAGGAAGTGAGAATGCAGTTTTTAAATAATTTAACGCAAGCCTCGAAAGTATTTGTTTACTCAGAAAGAAGTTCTTTCTCCGGAATGTTAATACTTTCAAAGACGTAAATATTTTTACATATTTGGAGTAAATAGAGAAAATTAAATTTGTCGCCTGCTTCGGATGTATTGTCACTTAAGTAAATGCTGAAATTTTGAAATGAATATGGGGAATAACAAAAGCGGATGAAAATGAAAAAGAAGGGTCGAGTAATTTAGAGAAAGAAAATGATTTTGCTGCAGAATTTATTCAAATCGAATTTAATTTAGTCAGAAATGTTCCTGTAGTTCCAGTTTTTTTTTAGTTCAAAGCAATCTTAAAATAGAAATATTAGTAAAAGGAGAATGGATAAACGAACAATTCTGTTTTAAATATGTATTGTTGCTTTTATACATTTGGTATATTAAAGCTTCCTGTGTTCCTTATTCATTTGTTTTCAGAGAATCTTTGAAATGGAATGAAATTTCAAATCAACTTTCATAGGCAGTAAAATTTTTCATTTTAATTTTCCAGCTGACACACGTATGGATTAGATAAGTTTTGTATCTTTTTACCACAAGACATCACGCAAGCATGGTTTTAGCTATTCTTGAAGCTTCGTCATACAAACTCTGAATCCAAATATGGAACTCAAGGCGTTAATAGAACTCAGAAAATCTACTATTTGTATTTCGGATTTAAGTAAGTTTTTGTTATATCTTATTTATCTGTGTTTTTTTATATTTGTCTTAGAAATATTATATTACTAAAAGTTTCGAAAAGAAAAGCAGCACTATATATTGAATAATTAAAAGATGTTTCATTTGATAAAAAAGATGTTAACTTGCCAAAATGGTAAATACTCTATAATCGCTGGTTTAGCCTGTAAGATTTGGCAGAAATTTATATATTTAGAGTATTCCTGGCATATTTACTAAAGGGCAACAAAAAATAAAATGAATTTGAAATTGAATCTTTAATTTTTATGAGTAATTTTTTTCTTATGGTTTTTTATATTTTGTTTTCCAAATGTAAATATTTCAATTTGATGATTGGCAATGGTATTTATTTTACTTTCAAGCCGTTCAGCTATCCCATTTCGGTCTCTTTTGCTCATCTGCTCTTGTGTCGCGATGTTACAACGCATCTTTTGATCATTACTTATTCCTAATTCATAGTATGCTTCCCGCAATGAAATAAATCAAAGTTTTAAAATTTCAAAATTTCCTTCTATTAGGCCTCGCAACTGCCAAAATACGTTAAGACATATAATATGAAAGGCTTAGCCATATACTGCTTATTTATCCCTTTCTAAAGTCTACAAACACTAGACGAAACTTTTTGCTTACCCTCAATACTCATTATCTTATACCCTCATTATCATTTTCTGACTCAAACGGGAAGCAAAATATCAGCACTTTTTATTAGGGCAATTCCATCCATTTCCTCACATCCTTAGCAGCAATTCCTTTCTTGCTGAGCCTAGAGGAAGCAGATAGCATTGGACTCCCTGCTGTTACAGATTAGTTGGGCAATCCGTGAAGAAAGGCTAATATAAGGACATTGATAACAATATCGCACACGGTGGTACAGACTGGGTAATGTATATTACAGGGTTTTTTTTCTGATAAGGTAGATAAGGATCTGGTCAATTTATTTCTTCGTTTTTTTATGTCCTATGTCCAGAGATGGAAGTCAATTTGGTGGAATCACGTTTCACTAACCTCTTCTTCTCTGATTACTTTTTCGTAGCGGTTTTATGAAGATAGCACATAAATTGAGTGCATTGACCTACGAAATTTGGAAACAATATACGTTATTGAAATTTACAATATACCACTATTTGATTTTAAGCACCAGGAATAAAATATTTATCCCAAAATTGTAAATTTGTTTCAAATGATTGAATTAAATCAATCTATCTGGCATTAAAAATGCAGAAGGTTACTTTGATTAAATTTTGCCTGTTATTTAGTAGCTAAAATTTTAAATATGAACCAAATTGTGATCAAATCTGTTCACAAATACGTTAGAAATGTACATGTTTATATGTGAGCGTTAAACTATATGCTCAATAACCTAAAACACGAATTTTAATTTATGAATTTTATTCAAAAATTGTTCAATATATCGTTTAAAACTCATTAGAACAAAGGGGGAAAGGAAATTGAAATGTGGCTCTGTTTAATTTACACATTATTGAAAATTATACAAAATTAAAATTTTAATTTACATAAAATAATATGTTATTTATCAGATAATTGGCTTATATAATTTTTATTATATAAGCCAATTATTTATTGGCTTAGCTTTTACATTAAACAATTTTGTTCTTTATCAGATAATTGGCTTACATGATTTTTATTATATAAGCCAATTATTTATTGGCTACTATGATTTTTATTCAAAATCCGTTCACATACATCAAGTTTTCAACTTATTTGACCAAAAGTGGGCATCGAAATTAGAAGCACGATTTTATTCCATTTAGTTATTAGTATTTTATTTTATACAAAATTAAAATGTTAATTTACATAAAATGTCATGCTATTTCATCTTAGTTTACTTGAAGAAAAATAAAATTATCTTTTGTTAATAAATGAAAGAATACTTTTAAATATCCTGAAATGAATTAAATATACAATATTTTACTTATTGTAAACTAAAACTTCTCGCATTAAGTTCAAACAATTTTTCAATCATATGTTAAAACTTTTAATCTTCAGATTCAATTTACTACGAATGTATTGTAAAAAACTTTAAGTTAATGTAATAACTGTTTTAAATTATTTGGTTGATTTTGCTTTTATATATAAACATTTTTATTCATTGTCAGCCAAGTTAATTTTTGAAGAAATCTGTTAAATTGATAAATTTATCTAGAGATTTCATTTTATTCATTACAATTTTGTTGCTACTTATAAAATTTGTCATATATCGATGATGTCGATTTTAAGTCGAGTTTTAGCATTTTGTTGAAATAAGAGATGCTAAAACATAAAACGCAAACTAAAATTAAAAGTACGACTCAGCTACTCACAACCCTTTATACAGGACGGACTTCATTGATGTATTTCATTCACTTTCCCACCGATCATAACTCACACATTCACTTATATACCCTCTTTTTTCCAGAGGGGGGGTTCATTCAGACATTTCATTGATAAAACACAGGGTAGAGAACAACCATGCCCTTACCTGGACTTGGCCAGGTCATTTAAAAAAAATCTAACTACTTTCGAATATCTGAATAAATTACTGATATATTTTATAAAAATAACATTTTAAAACCTTTTGTTTACTTCTGAGAGAAATTAATTTTAAAAACATTTTAACGACAGACAGAGGCAAACACTTTGTTTGTAATGATGGAAGTTAGACATGCAAATTTGATTGAAAAATCTCATTGAAGCAATAAATTAGAAACAAGATAATTGCATTTTAAGCTTTTGATTCTATAAAAAATATAAAGGCCCCCTCTGCTTTCTTCTTTAGTTCTGTGTAATTGATGGATTGTCTTAAATATTTGCCGGAGAAGATAAATCGCATTTTCTTTTGGATTCAAAGTAATTTGGCAGAGAAATTTGCTGTCTCTTGAAAAGTTACCGAGAGATATTTGGAATGCCAAAAGGAGATAAATCGTTGTATTCTTCTTTTAAAAGATAGTATCAGCTTAGAAAAATTCGATTTTATTGAGTCATTGTTTGAATTGCAACCGTGTGGGGGTTGTAGAATCATCCATTCTTCTTTCAGCCAAGCAAAAGATAACTTTGCAATGGAATTCTTTATTTGGATGTGAAAATTAAAATGAAGTGAAGACTTAAAATTCTTTTCGCGATTTTTGAGAGAGATAGAGACAGAGAAAAGAGAAGTAATATAAATGTCCTGGTGCAAATGTTATTTTTAAGAGAAAAAGAATACTTGCATCAAAATCCGCATCTCAATAAGCACTTAAATAATATACTAATACCGAAATAATTCTTCAATGTATATATCGGCACAACCAAGAAAGAAAGTTAAGAAATATTCATTTGCGTTGTTAATTATTTCTGTTTAATTGCCGACGTACAAAAAGCAAAAAAAAAATGCATTTCCATTATCGACAGCATTAACTTTGTAAGAATTAGTTTCATTTCAAAAAGGATGCTTCTATATTTTATAAATATTAAAAACTTTTAAAAACTCAATGAAGATGAAATATAATATTAGTTTACACTGAAGACTACGTTGTTGTCGTTGCTTTTTATGGCACTTGCCATAGACAAGCTCGCTGAGGTAGTTGGTGTTTTAAGCCTAATCATCGTCTCTAGTTTTGTAATAGCGCAAACGAAGGCTAAGAATACGACTTTTGTTACTCACTCATCCCATTCACTTGCACTGTCCCTTTTTTCGTGGGGGAAGGCATATTTACATTCCTTACGAATAGAACACAGAACAACCATGCCCTGACCGGGATTCAAACTCAGGGCACCCAGATCACGAGGAAGACGCGCTACCTCTGTGCCAGAAAGATGGCAAAGACTATTTTGTTGATAAATAAAACTAATATGAAATGTTATGAATTTTAAATCAATGACTTCCACTTTTTCTTCATTGCATTACTCACTGGAGTCAATTAATCATTCCATTTCATGCTAAGTGTTAAAAAAATTAGCTGGGTTAATTAATTAGCATATTAAATGAACTGTATGTAAATGACAAATGAAAAGTTCCATTAACTTTTTTTAAGAAAAAAGCAATTTTAAATTTGAATTAGACAAATAATACTTAAAAAGCTATTTTTAATATATTTGGAATGGAATTGCTTGGTTACATGATTTTTAGCATTGTGGCAAAATAGTGTCTCATCTAACGAGTGTTGGAAAATATTGGATAGAGTTCCATTAGCTATCGCTATAAAGTTAAGTAACTTTGCTTTTCTGATTAATAAAATCAATAAAATATATATTATTTGTTATTCTAAATGAAATTATTATTTTGTTTAACTTTATAAACTGTTAGTGATTATTTCACAGACTTCATAATCAATATTTCTTTTGAACCGTATAGGAAAATGTAATCATTCGTCATATATTGGAAAATCATTCGAATAATTCTGTTAGTTTTTAAGGGCGTTATTTGCCAGGGATCTCACTGCTTCTTGTTATTAACATATATTATAATAAATAAATCCTCTACTGCTGCAAAATGGAAGATTCGTAAAGCGTGATTATTTCATTCCTGTCTTTAAAACAACAAATATTTTCAAAATTTTCTTATAAAGTCGAAGTCGATATACCTTTTGAAATAAATTCCTTTCTAACTATTTCTTTGACTAATCAAAATTTGATATTATTTTGTGCAAATGAAGAATTATTTTAAGTTACATTTTCTCTTAAATTTATGATGTGTGTAGCATCTTTATAAACTACATATTAGCAATCCGAAAAAAAGTCGTTTGTTTTTCAAATGTGCTTACGAAAAAAAAAATAGAATATTTAAAAAGTACACTCTCTGCATACAGAATTGTCGTTCACCATAGTCAGTGTGCTTACAGATATATAATGGAATATATTTCAACCAATTTCAAGTGATAATCTGATGACAGAAGTCGAATAAATGTGTTATTAAAGAAGGCTGGCATTGGAATTCTATATTTCTTGAAAATTAACATTCAAAATTATTGCTCATAACTTAGTTTGGGTTTCTTTGCCAAATAAACTGACTCCAGAATATGCACATCACACTTTTTGAAGTATCAGTTTTTAATGTTATTTTCGGTATACCTACGTTAATTATGTTTAATTTTATGTTGTGTTTATGTTATGTTAAGTTACGTTAATTCTATAGTAATTAGGTTTCATCTTCCAAATCATAAATAACTGTCAAGAATTTTTATCCTTTTTAGTTATTTCGTTTAAACTATACAATCATTAATACAAAACATGTACAGTGTTCATTTTATCTCATCATTTTCATTAGATATGCTAAAATTAAATTTTCATGTTTTATTTATGACTTATAGCTTTGGAGGTAGCAACAAAAGATTCATATTTTAATTTACAAAAACATTTTCTTCTCTTCTTTTATCTTTTTGAAATAAATTCAATTATATTGTTTTTAATAGAAAAATTATAATACGCTTTAACTGTTTTTCTTTTGCATACTTCTAATGTTAGTTCTCAATCATGGTAATATAGTTAATCAATAATTAGTTATTTTATACCTTTAGATTAGTTTTCATCCTTTTTCTATTAAGAAAACTTATTATTCAAATTAATATCATAAGTTTTATTAATAAAGTACCATATTTACATAAAAGAAACTAGCTAAATGATTATGAAATCCCACCATCTCTATAAGGTTAAAAATAACTCAACAGTTTCTTATAATTATATTTTTTTTATTTCATTAATCAATTTATTTTTATAGAGACGGTGTGTCTATGTTATATTGAATAAAATTTATAAATTTTTGAATTAGAGTTTTCTTCTATTTTATCAATGTTTGATAAAACATAATTTTTAATTTCTAATGATATTGAAATTAATATACTTAAATTATATTTATAAGCTTTGAATTCTAGGTTATATTCAGATTTGTTAAGATATATTTTTATCTATAGAATAAAATTTTCATTTACCACACATCTAATATATATATATATTTATTATTATCTTAAGTTAACTTATTCTCAAGAGATTTTATAAATAATTAGTTTTTCTACTATTTTACTATGCAGGTACTTTAAGTGCTTGAGACAGATGATTATGAAAAAACTGAACTCGATTTGTAATTCAATAATCTTTTTATAAGACATATTACATACCCGAAGAGCAAATATGAATTAAGGAAATAGAAAACTTAATTAAAAAATACAAAGACATCAAACTGGAGAAAAAATTAATATCCTGATGGTTTCGAAAGACAGGAGACATTAATTTCGTGCACATCAGTGCGAAACTATAATTGAATTATTGGAAATAAGTCGTTTCTAAATTTATTTGTTTTGATAATTTAATCAAAATTTCGAAATGAGTTACATTTCAAGAAAAAATTAGAAAATTTATCTTGTATTGGTCTTTAGGAAAAAATCTTTTCTTTATATTTTGCTTCCAATTTTTTTAAAGTATCGTCTTATCATCAAATAAAATATTTCATTATTGAATTAATTTATAAAACAGGATATCTCTTGAGAAACGCTTGATAAATGTGACCTAAAGTAAAAACTTATCAAATAAAATAAAATGTTTCATTTTTGTTAAAATTTACATTTTTTTTGCACTAGAAATTATTTAAATAATGTGACGATTTTAATACTATTTGAAGAATCAAAAACAATTGTGAGTTTTTAATTAAAAAAAAACTATTTTAAATGTATCAAGTACATAATAAAACGTCATATTAACGGGTTTAACAATGAAAGTTCATAATAGTTAAAATATATTTATTTCGTTTTTATTTTTTTATTTATGTGTTATAAAAATATGCAAAACTAGATAATCCTTATATAATTAAATTTCCTTGTTTTTTTTAAAGTATTCCCAGTATTGTTTAATTTAACTGCTCTATTTTTCTTTATTTCGTTTTTGGAAAAATTCCTTTTCCCCTTGACAGATAGGAATATGAAAAACTGGTGTATATTTCTTATTCATTATGTATGTAGTAAATAATCTTCTTTCAATTGAAATAAAAAGCATTAAAATCAAAATAGTTGTGATGATATTTAGACCTTTCAAATGGCAACATATATTTATATACCAAAACTTTTTCTCATAACAGAAAATTAAGGAACATTTTGAAAACGTTTTCTTTTTTTACCATTTCATTTGTTCTTTTTTTCTACTAAACATTTGTTATTTTGTCATAAAGTACCACTAATTGCAAAAAATAAATAAATTCAAGCATTTCATTGAAAATAATAAAAAATTCAAAGAAAAAACTAAGCAACTTGAAATAGACAACTTGAATACTGTAAAAGTACAATAAATGTCTGATACTTTTGAGAAAGTATCAAAGAAAGTAGAAAAACTCTTTTCTCCAAAAATGGTAAGAATTAAAACACGGATAATGTAAATAAAGTTTTTTTGAACATAAAGGTCGTATAATGCCATACGCAAAATAATTTTGAATAATGTTTTATTCAGTATCATGAAAAGAAATAGTTTTATTTCTTCACTATTGGTTTTGATCATTTCCAATAAAACAAAATTATTTTTCCTCTATGAATTCAGTCTGTTTCTAAAGAATATTGATTTATTGCAAGCATCCACAACTCGACAAATATTTTTAAATAACGAAATATTGAATATTTAAGTGCTTACTGACGTCATATATGACGTAATATTGATGAGATACTTTGGTTCAGAGTTTCAAAACAATTTATGCCGTGAACAAAGTGTGAAAATATACTGCGATTTCAAAATGATATTTTTAAAAGAAAAGTACAAAGCCCTAGAAAGGTTAATTTACTCTACAATGATTTAACATTTAATAGATTTGTGTAACCTTTGTGTTAATTATTTACATTTAATGTATTTATTAATGTACCTTTTTTTCTTAATCAAATCGAAAACTAAAAAAATAATTGCCTCCGGCTATTTCCCCGAGATTGTTAGTCACATATTTATTAAAAATTCAGTCTCTTTTGCAAAATTTATTCTCATAATTATCTTTACAAAGGAGGGACTTGTCGAGACAGGACAGATTTCAGAATACACTATAGTAAATTCAACATTGCCTATCTCAATAATGATATTCTTCCGGATAAACCGAACAAATAATTAGAAGAATCATAATTCTTAGGCTTTCAAATATGAAAAAAAAAGAATCACGTGATAAATATTTGATAAAACAAAGAAAATATCTGAACACCCTTGAAATAAGTAAACCTATCGTTGAAAATGAGCAAACAATTATTTCATAAAAACTATCACATTTTAGATAAAAAAATTTGTTTACAATAAAATCTGTATAAGAATTTTTTTATTTATTTTAAATTGGCTTAATATTTAAATTTGTTCATTAATATTTTTGGAAGAAATTAAAAGAAAATGTCAAAATTTAGCTAAATTCTTAATTTATTGATTTTTTTCAAAAACCTATCCAAGAAGTGTTTAGTTTACTTATATTAACGTCCTGTTGAAAGCAACACTACGGCTATTTTGGAGTGGACCTCGTAATTTTGAGCGGCGATCAAATAATGAGGATGACACCTGAGCTACCACTCCCTTCTATACGCCACACCACGCCATTGGGAGGACGTTTAGCCAGACGAATTTATCATTCAACAGGCTCTCTTACACAATGGTTCTTTGGTGAAATCCGGTTTCGAACCTGAGACCCTACGGTTTACAAGCCTAGACCTTACCACAAGGCCACCGTGACACTCTATCCAAGAAATGCATTTTCTCTTTCTGAAATATATATTTGTAAAATTAGCAATTTTAGATATAATAATCTGAAATATAAGTAGCACACGCACGCACGAGTGTGTAAGTTTGCACGTGCGCACGCACACATACACGTGCAAACTTACTTTTATACTTAAGATAAAATATATTGAGATAATACTATGATTATACTTATATGATAGAATTATATTTAAGATAAGGAAAGAGCGATATTTTATTGTTGCAAGAGGGAGAGCGCCGTGGAATCATGACGAGATTGGCGATATTTGACGAGGAGCTTCGTGCCAGCGGGGTTAATTTAGCGAAAGGAATAGTCTGGTAGCCTCTGCATCGTACGTGAAGCACCGCGTTGCTTCGTGTGCTTTTGGGCGCTCGCTCGCTTGCTCGGCTATACAAGGGGCGGATAGCCGTAGTTTTGGCAGTCAGTTAGTTGAGAGCTCCTCTCTCTCGAAAAAGAAATGTTTCGCTGGAGTAGCAGATTCTCGCTTGTTATCAGTGAGCTGTGTTTACGTTTGCTGTTAGCGTTGTGTTATTGAGCTCACTCAGACTTACTGTTTATTGTGCTATACGATAGCTGTTTTGCAGTCTGTTTTTTACTGTGCGTAAGGCTTGCATTTACGCTGTTAGTGACTGTTGACTGCTGGATTGTGTTTATCTGAAGTTTTACTTTATCAAGTCATCCTGTAAATACATGTAAATAAATTTGTTTGTGCTGTCCTCAAGTAAAGTCCATTCTGTCCGAACCCGCTACGCTAAAAACGTAACGTTATCAATAGTTTATTTCGATACTAATTGACATTACAACATTATTTCAAATCATCTGTTAAAATACTATAGCAGAATAATTAAATGATAATCATTTCAAGGAACTAAACTAAGAACGATTACTTCTAAGTAATATGAATTTCTGCGTTTGACGATAGATTACCCGTTAGGCATATTATTAGCCAACATCAGGAATTGACTAGGTATTGAATCGTTTCATCTCAAATGAGGCCACAGGTTTGATCGTTGTCACTGCTCGCATGTTTATCATCAAAGGACATCATAAATGTACATGACACGTCAATTCCCTCAACTAGATGTAGAAACTGATGCAATGAACTGACTTAACTTGTAGGTTAAAGCATTTGTATGATCCTGATTTAATCATATATGTACAATTAATATATGGTTACAGCAGTAAAATATTGACATAAAGAGGCAGTGAAAGAAGTTATAATTGGTATAATTTACTAACGTTTCGGTCTTTTTAAGTACCACTTTAAAAAAAATGAAAATAGAAAATAAAAGCGAGCCAATATACAAATTTATATATTATTCCAAATCTGTAATGCTGCTTCCCAGCATTAACCCATTAACTGCCAGACATATTTAGAGCGTCTTGCCCTGGGTGCCAAGGTTTTATTTTAAAGAATACATGAAAGTTTACAAAATATAATTATATTAAGTTACTGATATAATATCGTAATAGCATGTACAGTGATTTTTATTGAAAAAAAAAAACACTACGAGATAACTCGTAACTGGCATCACTGATAAAAATTCCTGTGCTGGTTGCCACTTACGAGTTATCTCGTAGTGTTCTTTTTTTTTTAATAAAATTTCAGTAAATGCCATTATAATATTGTATCAGTAACTTATATAATTTCTGTACAAAGGGGAAAAACGCAAGGAGACAAGGTATTTTTGTCCACAGTGAACCGAGAAGCCAGTACTTTGCGTTGATCCTTGTTTTAGAGTTTATCATATTCAGCAACAATAATAAAAATATTTTTTTTAATTTATGTAATGCATTCATGTATATGTCGGGGCTTACGTGTAGGCAAATAAAGTTCAAGCTTTAAAAAAATAATCTTCTTTGTTAAACATTTCTTTCAACTCACAACTTTCAACATCAAAACTTTCCTTTTAAAATCACACACAATTCTAAATAATCACATCGCCATCTTTATTCTCCTCTCTTCTTTTTTTTCCGTTGCCAATCCCCAAAAAACAACCAAAGAAACTACTTTTATATTTTTGGTTGCCATACCGGAAATATATAAAAACAAATTAAAGAATGAATTTAAATAAACATAAATTTAAAATTTAGTGACCCTGACAGTATATAAATATGGTCTACAGTTAAATATCGTCTAAGTTATAATTTAAATTATAAAAATTGAAAATTAATACGGTTTTTTACTCCATATAAAATTTTCATTCACTTTAAAAAAATATTTGAACTAAAATGACTATTTGTAATTAATCTAAAATTGCAGCACGCACTACGACATATCTCGTAGCTGGCAGTTTTGATACACACGCTTAATACGAGATATCTCGCAGCTGGCAGTTAATTAGTTAATTAGTTTCATCGTAAGAAACATAGTTTTAGAAATAGCTCTGTTACAACTTAAGTTCGTGGAACTTATTAAAAAGTTTATTTACTTTCTTGATTACAGTTTTCTACCAAAATTTAACAACAAACCGATAAGAAAAATAAAAAAATTCCATATAATTTAAAAGATCTTTTTGTAATTTCAAAAAAAATCAATTACAATGTGCGTGAAACTTTAAAATGTCTTAAGATTTATCCTGTAACAGATGTATAAAAATAAAGGCGCTCAAGTAAGACGAAAAATTGATATCGTGTCTTGGTAGGCGGCCAGAAAAATATAAATTAGAAAAATAAACTTGATTCTCATGATCCCATTCTTCAGTTGATAATAGCAAAAAATAAGTTTTGTGTTTTCAAGAGCTGGGTAAATATCTTCCCCCTCCCTAAAAATTTGAAAAGACCCGCATGAGTGATGGGATGTCCTAGAAAAGTTCTGAAAAATAGTGCTTAACGTTTTGTGAATTCAACGTGCCCAGTTTATAGCGGGGCAGCTGGTTTTGTTTGGATCTATTTTTCCCTCTTAATATTTGGAGAGTATAAAATGAAAATAAAGAAATTTTTGAGTTTCCATAAAAGATATTTTCTTGGAAACTAAACCGCGAATATATTCATTGAATGCAAAATTCACGACATAGATTTTCAAGAATATCTTTATTCTGTTGCACGAGTGCAAATCCTTTACAATTTATTCCTCTATAAGTTTTGCCTTGAAAATACAGTTGTCGAAAGTACTCATGAATTCTGAAATAAGTAGCATTCTAAAAAAGTTTAAACAGTTTCTAAAATACTTATTTAAAAAAATAATCTTTTTTTTTGTCTTTTATAGTTCTACATCTTTAAGATTTGTTGGATTATTTATTTAAGGTTAAATGCTGCTGACAATTGCATTCAATACAATATTTTGAAATTGTGTTTAGTGTCTTAGACCGCATGACACTACTTTTTACTTTTGTAAACAAAATGTATTATCTTCAGCTTTCAAAGTTTCAAAACCGTTTGTCTTTATTCAATTCTTGCTTTTCTTAATTTCGGGAAATTAAAAAGAAATGAAATTAAGTTTGATTGTAAGGTTTTATCTAATTTAATTCATTTGTTTACAAGGAGATGTAAAATATTAGAACATACACGTGTGTATAACATAGTCACAGTACTTTTTATTTATTTAAAAAATAGTTGAAACCGGGGGGTGGGCAACTCGAAATGAGAATGAAATGCTTCGAGCATGGTGGTTGGATCTCACCACACTGGAGAGTACAGTAATAGGTGGTGGTAGGATTATCCCATCGATGACGGGACGTACTTCTTACGGGAAGGGTTGTACCGTGGGCGGTGATGGCCATTTGAACTCACACATATATCAAGCCAGTGTTGCTGTTGCGGTGGTTCAGTCATTCATCCCTAGTGGTTTAAATCCATGTGCCTTCGGGCGGATCACAAAGTCGAAATAGTTTTTGAATGTTTCAAAATTTAGGCGAAAGAATTGAATAGAAAGTTGAAGGTATATTATGTTATCAATTTTGTTTTGTTTTTTAAATAATAGATAAGCGATTTTGCTAATGTCTTTTAATTTATTTTATTTTCATTTATTTATTGATTCACTCACTTTGTTATTCTCCATTTTTCTTGAATGCGCGATTGTATGAGTAAATACATAGAATTTTGAATAAAGCGATCATAATAGTATAATTGCATCATATATCCATAATTTATTCATCGCCATTAAATGGTTCACTAATCACTTTACTCAACCATTATTTAAAAAATTACTTATTCTATTGCATTCTAAACAAATCTATTGTTTCACAAGCATCACTTACTTTTAGAAAAAATTTTTAACCCCTTATTCAAAACAAAAACAAAAGCCAATTTATTCATTTTTCATGCAATAAAATTAAATTTGAAGTACTCAATAGTACTCAATAGCGACGTAGTAAAAATTAAAAAAGAGAGAGAATGTATTCTATATTTAACTTGTCATCATCAGATTCTGATTTATAAACCTTACAAACCAGTAGCATTTTTTATTAATTTAAAGAAAAAAATTATTTTCCAGAATTTTGGAGTTTATCTTGGCTGCGAACATCTGTAAATTTTCCGGTTTATTTTTTTTCTTGAGAATTAACTTCCAATACAAAAAGAAATAAAAAAATAAAATGATAGAAGTTTCCCGTTTTCTCCAAATATTTCTTTTTAAAAAAATCTAGAATTTTTTTTCTTCTTTTGGTTGTATAAACAAAGATCTTTCATTCGGAACTTTAGAACTGAAAAAAAAATTATCTTGGGAAAAAAAATGGTAATCCTGTTTTGGTGTGGGGCCAGCAAAGTATAAATAAGATAGACTAGATTTTCATGAGGCCATTTTTTAGTTGATAATAGCAAAAATAAGTTGTGTGCCTCTAGAGTTTGGTAAATATCCCTTCCACTTCCTGATTTTTCAAAAAAACAGCGGCATAAACGATCGGTTGTCCTGGAAATTTTTTGAAAAATTGTACTTAACGATGACTAGCAAAAAATATATAGAATATCTACAGCCTTTTTAGAGTTATCGTATAATGTGTTTTCTACATAAAATGCAAGAATAAAAAATGGAAATAAATTAGGTTTTATTCTTCGTAAAAATATTTTTCTGTAAATTAATATTGTGGGGAAAAAGTTTCAAATAAAAATTTACGAGAAAGATTTAGAAATGGCTTTAATTTGCCGGATGATATGAAAATCACAGGCTTCAAAATTTCGACAATTTAAATATACTTTTTAAATATTATGAAAAAATATTATTTTTTTAAAAAAAATTACTTACCTATTACTTACTTACTTATTATTACTTATTAAATTTACCTAAAAACAATGTAATATATTTTTAGGAAATAGAGTTTAAAATAAAGGAATTGGAATAAAAAAATATGCTATGATTATTTTTAAGAAATCCGTATTCTCAAATCAAAAAATCAATAACCAAAGAAATTTTTATTTCTCAAACACTTAATTTATGTCTCAACTAATAATAAAAGTGTGTGTGTGTGTGTGCGTGCGTGCGGGCGTGATTGAGTGCTTATTTTCAGCATTCTGCAAATCCAACTGTTTCGTCTACAATTCCTTCATATACACTTTAGAAAAAGAAAATGTGCATCTGGCAGCAATGTTATTAAAAATAAAATTAAAATTTCATTAATTATTTTAAAATTTAAATTTTATCTCAATGAGTTTGAAACAAGAAAATTAATCAAAATCTTGAGTATGAATATTTTGACAGATTACAATAATTGCTATTCCTATTATTCGTATTTGCAAAAGTATGAGATATCACAATTTTGTTAAGAATTATCTTTAAATGTAGCAGCCGTTTGTAAGTTCTTATTAGTTTGTGCCAAAAGTTTTACCGCATTCGAAAAATCCTTCTAAAAAGTGCTTTTAGAATTAAATATTTATTAAAAATTATTTATTGGAAAATTCAAATATTATTTTAAAAAATATTTAATTTTTTATTATTCTGGAAGTGCATAGTTTATTAAGAGAGAAGTAATTTCACTTTATGACACTTTTATATCGTTAATAATAAATGAATAACACATGAATATATTTTGTCTGTATTTTTGAAATAACGAAGATATATTTAATAATCAGTATTATTTAAAACCCTTCATGGAGCTAGTAAGATATATTCCTATTATATTGTTTTATTTATTTTAATTATTGATATTCCTTTAATTTTGTAAAGAAATAAATGCTGAAATAACGTAAATACTTCTCATCCTGCCAGAACATGATATTGTTTTAGGAATTAGGTTTTGTGGCGTCAACAAAAACCCATATGCGAAAGATAAAAATTTTATTATCTGCATGAGCATCTGGAAAAGTCAGCTTCTAATAATAGGATGCAATCCCATTTACGAAAATTCTGATTTTAAAAAAATTAGTTAATGACTACCACAAATAAAACATAGAAAAATGTCATTTTGAGCACGTGATTATATGAAATGAAATAAATAGGAAATGTGATATTTTTTAAAAATAATAAGCGAGACAAAGCTTTTTGGATCGTTTGCAATACTAAAGTGACTCATTCAACGAAACAATTAAAATAAATGAAAATATAATTTAACTTGCACGAGCACGTGGTGCTTGGCCATTCAAGAAATTAGGTTTTGACATGATACATTGAAGTATACATATATCTAATATTAATTATTATAATTATAAGTTTGCTTTATAAGAGGGACATTTAAATTGGTCTAAATTGAATATCTAATTCCTGTAGTTAAGGTTTCCTATTTCAGATATTCAAATATTCGCAAAATATTCAAACGTGTGTTAAATTATTTTATTTTCATATTCAAATAATAAGTGAATGAGATGATATTTTTGTATTTCCCATTTTATTTAAATTTTAAGTTAAATAAATAGTCTACTATAACAGGCATCATTTCGTTTTAGTATTTACATCAATTAATAATCACAGCAATTATAAGAACGAATGTGTTTGCTTTAATAAGCAAATCAAAATCTTGTATAATGCTGAATATCTAATTCCTGTAGTTATTTTTTCTAATTCATTTACAGGAACATGCAAAATATTAAAAAAGATGTAAAATGTTTTTATTTTCATATTCTAAGTCTATATGGGTAAAATGGCTGGAATTTTTGTATCAACTTTGACATCATTGAAACCAATATTAAGCAAGGGCATTTTATAGAACATTGTATAAAAGATGCCTCCATTATGTTGATGAGGATTATTACACAGGATGTCCGTAATTAAACGACCCTACTTTAACGTTGTTAAGTAGGGTCGTTTAAAGAAAGTTATGAAATTTTGTGTAAGACATAATGAAGAGATAAGAATTTGAGTGAATAAAAAGTACAAAATTAAGTCACCAGGGGTAGTTTTCAAATGAATAACACATTTAGCATATTTTTAACAAATTTAATTACAACAAAACATGTTCAAAAAGACGACCATCATTTTCCGCTACCATCTGAAATCGTAAGATAGCATGTTCCACATTTGACCGTAGTGCGTTCTTTGAAATAGTAAGAACATGTTGCGAGATGCTGTTTTTTAAATAAAGTTTTTGTATTTTCACGGCTTATCAGATGTTTTAAATGTCCTCAAAGCCAAAGATTTTATGGATTTAGATCTGGAGACCGGGAAAGCCACAGATCACGAAAGTGACGGATGATGACACGTTCTTCAATAAAATGATTATGGAGAACGTCCATCACAACGACTAATTTGTTCAGTAGCTCCATCTTGCATGAATATTGTGCTCGAAAAGCATTGACGTAAGTGTAAATCTGGGAAAATTTTATTCTAAATTAATAGTGCATATCACTCCTGTGAACGAGCATGTTACCGAACATCTCGCACATAATTCCTCGAAGAAATAAGGGCCAAGAATAAATGATGCAAAGGGACTTGTAAGATTGGGTCCGGATTTTTTCGGTCCCAAATTTGGTATTTGTGAGCATTCGCCGAACCGTTCATATAAAAACGAGCTTCGTCTGTCTAGAGAATATTCCACGGCCATTCTGAATCAACCTCAAGCGAGCAAGAAACTGAAGTGAGAACCGATGTCGAAAGCATTTGGATGCAACCTCTGTACAAGTTGAAGCTTGTCCGGATAATACTGGAGGATACTCCGCATGATCTTCTGGACAGTTGAACGAGGCTAGTTCAATGCATCTAACACATTCCAGGCACTGGTACTAGTCTGTGCATTCAAAGCTCGGCCCACTTCCACTTGAAGCGCAACTTTCGCCATTGCTTCTGCGGAAACAGATTTTCTGCCTCTTCCAGAATGAACTTTAAACGAACCTGTTTCTTCATATTTAACAATCATTAATTGAAGATTTTTAATGGTCAATGGACTTTTTCGTATCCCTTTCAAAGTCCAGTATTTCAGAAAAGCAACCTTTGCAGAATCGATGTTTTGTTAAAATAATTTATCTGATAAAGCTCGATCTGGTAACTGTAAGGACATTCTGATTAGCAATAGAGGCATATCGAAATCGCATCAAAATTTTTTAGGTTTTATTACAGTTGCTGCATGACTTCGACAAAATTTCGCATTTTTTATTCATCTTCTTCGTTCATTCAAGTCTCTTGTCCGAAAATTAAGAAATTTTTGTGCATTTTTTATTCTCTCAAAAACATTCCCATCTCTTCGTTATGTCCTATATAAAATTTCATTACTTTCTGAATAATAGTTTCGCATGTAGACAACTTTAAAGTAGGGTAGTTTAATTATGTACACCTTGTATATATTACTTAAGATTTGAGAAAAATTGAAACTTTTTTTTAATATTTTTTTTATTTTAATATTTTTATTTAATATAATTCACAACTCTCGTTATTTCTCAAAAGTAAAAATTATGAAAAGGTATCCCATTATTTATAAAAACCCATTAATAATTTTTTGATTCTACATTTTTGTTTAAAAAACATTTTTATTTTAATATAATTTTATTTTAATACTGTAGATTTATATCATTACAATTTTAATTGTGTAATGAATTTTAATTATATTAAATTATAATAGAGAGATTAGGATTTTATTAATATAGAGATAAAAAAATTAGGAATTATTATGAAATATTCTATTTTCTGATATAAGTAGGTAGGTTTTTTTTTATTCTTTGCTCTTAAAATATGTGAAGAAATAAATAATGTTTTTACAGCTGTATTTAGAAATTATCTTATCAAAGATTTGTTTTTTTTTTAAATAAATATTCCAAATAAAAATAAATTATCTGAAAAAGTTTGGATAACTTTAATAAGTAAAATTGTAAGTAAAATATAAGCATAATAGAAGTGTAAGTATAAATAAAAGTAAAAGTGGAAACTTTCTAACTTTAATAATAGAGGTAAAACACAATAAATAAAAGAATATTTACCGGAAGTTTATAAATTGAAAGAAATATATCTTGGTTAATATCCAGCCTGTCAGTATCAGATTTTCACTTATTAAACCCACACAAAAGCCGCATATAACACTAACATAAGAGAAAAATAACTTTACTAGTTTCAGTCTATCTTAGTCTCAAACAGCTGTACACTATTTACTTTCTTTGCGAATTAACTTTTTTTAATAAAAGAAGAAAAAAACGAATATTTTCCTCTTTTATAAAAAAAAAATATCTTCAAGCCTTTTCTAGCGCCTGTGCAAACAAAGGCCTTTCATTCGGATCCCAAAAAGAAGCAAAAAAAGAAAACGATTTTTTTAGTATTTTTCTTCATGAAAAAAAAATCTTAATCCTGTTTTGGTGAACGGCCAGTAAAATACAAATAAAAAAATTAGATTTCCATGATGCCATTCTTTAGTTGATAATAACGAAAAATAAGTCACGTGTCTCGAGAGCTTGGTAAATATCGCTCTCCTCTCCTAAAATTTCGAAAAGGCGGAATGAATGATGTGTTGTCCTAGAAAAATTCTAAAAAAGAGTGCTCAACGTTTTGTAAATTCAACGTGGACAATCTGCAGTATGACAGACGTTTCTGCTAAGGTACATTTACTCCCTTTGGAACGTAAGGACAGAGAATAAAAGTAAAATAATGTTTCTAAAGGAGAGTTTTCTTGGAAATGTATATCATGGCGTATTCGTTGAATGCAAAATTCATGAGACATCTTCGAAAGTTCTATGATTCTGTCACAACGCCGCAAATCTCCCTTAATACGACCCTTTAGAATGTGAAAAGATTTGCAATGGCTACACCTATTTATAAACTCTGTATAAGACATTATTAAAAAAATATATTTGAAGAGTTTGTAGAATTGTCGATACCTGTAGATGAGTTTTGTTCTAAATTAGTATTGCATTTTTAATAGTCGCTAATTACTTTTTATCAAGAGAAATATAATGAAATAATTATAATTTTTGGAATAATACATTGTTTTTGACAATCTGTGGACACTTTTTAAAATCTTCAAAGAACTTTTTATAATTGCGACAGTTCTGTATTTAAAAAGTGTAATGATTATAATTTTTTTATGAATTGATATTTTTTATGTTTAAATATAATAAATATATTTGTCTCAATATCATCTTCAACTAAAAAAGGAACATAAAAAAATTCAGTCTATTCCGACAAAGGTAAAAATTTTATTATTATTATTTTAGTTACATTTTGTTAAATAATTACAAGTGCTGTTCGCTTTAAAACGGAAGGATGAATTCAGTAGCTTCTGAGGATAAGAACCACTGAGTTCCTGAAATCAGAAGTCTGACTTCTAGCTCAGATACGTCGCAAATCCTTTTTACGGGTGGATTTCATTCATTCATTCACAGAACGTAATTTAGATCTGAAACAGAGAACGATCTCCTTTGACCCTGTACCTCCAGTTGCATTACGCTCGACATGGAGTATTTAGTGACCACGACAAATTTATCGTGCACCATTAATGAAATTTTAATTATAATTTTAATAAAGCTGCTGCCAGATAAACATTTTTAGTTTCTAAAGTGTATATATATAATGTATGAAGAAATTGAAGGCCAAACAGCTGGATTTGTAGAATGCAGAAAATAAGCACTCACGCGCGCGCGCACACACACACACACACGTCTTCGGCTGGTGGGTTATCTATACCGGCCAGGCTACCCCCGTACTAAAATTACATTTACTTTAGATAATTAATCAAAATATTATACTAGCGTCGAATTTTCAACGCAATTGAGCATTCACTTCCAATTAAGGCAACGAAAAATGCTTGATTTTTTTACACCAGTTGGGTTAATGCAATACAGATTAGATATTTTCTTTATTCTCTATTATTTTAAATCGAAAGTTCTTCAAAATGAATGCGAAAAATCTATGAATTCGCAATGCTTAGCATTAAATGTATCATTCTTTAAGGAAATAAACAGAAACGATTGAAATAATTCGCTAGAAACATGTTAAGCCTATCCTCATTGGAGTGGGGAACAAACAAACAAACTGAATTCGTTACTCATTTGGCGATGGGGAAATGAAGAGTTTTGTGGGAAAGAGTTAGTTTTAAATTAATTAGTAAAAAATTGATGAATTAATATTTCAAAAAACTGTATTAACATTAAATGTTATCCACTATAAGTTTTAAAAAATTTACTTGAACTTGAGTGATTGAATAAAAAGTATTTTATTAAAGATTGAAAATTTGAACTATATATATATATATATATATATATATTTTTTATATATATATATATATATTCTTATTTGGAATCTACTCCCCTTCCCATCTCGAGAATATAAAAGTAAATTAAAGCACACATTTAAATTTTAAAGACATATTAGATGAAAATGTATCAAATGCAAATTAATGAAGAAATGTTTTACTCTGTTTCATAGTATGATAAAAAATTATTGATTATATATTCGCTTTATGTTTAAAAAGCATTGTGTACAATACACTAGAATTGTACCCACTACAGAGAATTTAAAAGTTAATAAAAATACTTCTTCGTTTTTTCTAAGATTGTTTTTTATAAATAATATAATTCCTATTAAATTATAATTATTCATTGTTAATTGTTGTATTATATGAGCTGGTTTGAAAATCATATGGATAGATAAAAGTCAGATTTATCTAAAAATATTTATTATTTATAGTAATTTTTTTATTATTCAGGATATATATTATATCCTAAATGATAAAAAAACATTTACATCATTTATGATATAATGCTAATAGTAAAATTTTTTTATCATTTTATGATATTTTTTTTACTGTAAATGATAAAAGAAATATTTATTTTCAAATAATTTCAGCAGAGCTGGTTTTATAATGTATATTGTTTCCTTATACTGTGGTTCGTAAGGATCAAAGAAAAAGAAAATATTCTTATTGATTAAAAAAGTTCTCTCTGCGTTGAAAACTGATTAGAGAGAAACTAAGCTTATTGATTTATATATAGTATACATTGTATATTAAATCATCAATCAAAATATTACATTTAAACTCATCAAAATATTCAACTCAATAAATAATCAAAAAATAGGTACATAGTGTATAGTAAAAATATTAAACAAAAATATTTTAAATGCCTTTTATGATATTTATTGGTGTTGATAATAGCTCAAAATAGTTTCGATTTAAAATTTCCAATAAATTTTAATAAAGAATTAATCAATCTGTTTGTACATAAATGATAAAAAAATAACAGGAGCCAAACTTAGAAAACATTTTTTTGAATTTCATGTGAAGCAATTAATCCGAAAAATAAATAACGAAAGCGTGATATCATGCCATCTAAATTGGAGGGACTAATCAACAGAGGTCAGTTCATAGAGAGGAATGCAGATATAAATTTGAGCTCCACTAAGTCCCAAATTATCCGCTAACAAATCCTCCAAAGTAACGAACACTTTGTAACACTTAACCAGAGAGCCTATTAAGGTATTGATTTATGCTAGTGCTTAGGAAAGGCGCCTTAATATTTGTAAAACAGGGAAAATGAGGAGAATTCGCTACAGCAGATTATAAATCTATTCCAATCGGTTCTTTCGCCGCCAAGTAAGCACAAACCGTGAGATCTCATTTTATTCACAATTTTCCAAATATATTTTTCTAGTCGCTGTGCCTTGATTTGTGCAACGCTTTTATTAGTTATTTCTTCTTTTTTGCTGAAGATGCTGTTTCTTTCTTTCTCTCTCGATTTTTTTCCTGAGATACGAATGGAAATCGTGTATTGTGTTTGTACGGGGAAAAGACAATTTTTGTTGATGTTGCATTTTTTTCTGAAGGAAATAAATGACTTTTTGAAAGTGTCGGTCAAAAGTTCAATCGGGAAAAATTGGAAAAGCATGATGTGTTGAATTTGTTTCGGCAGCGTATTTTAAATCCATAGGAATTCTTCGGTGATTCTCGAAGACTTTTTTTTCTTTTTAGTTTTGGTATTTCAATGGCTGAAAGTTAATTCTTTTTTTAAAAATTAATCTGAAGTTGTTGAATTTCTTCTTTTTCTAGAGGAAGCTTTTTCTTAAAAGAAAAATAACATAGATGAAAGTTAATTTTTTTCTTTAAAAATTAATTTACAATTGCTGAATTTCTTCTTTTGCTAGATGAAACTTTTTTTCAAAGAAATATAACTTATTACTGAAATTTAATTCTTTCACTAAATATTAATTTGCCATTGCTGAATTCCTTCTTTTGCTGAATGAAGCGTATTTCTCAAAGAATAATAACTTATTATTAGCCACATTGTCAATTTATTGTACTTTACAATCCCTGTCCCTCTATCTTCTTATCATTTAGCATCCCCCTCCTCTTATCATCTCAACATCTTCTTCACTTTATCACATCATCCTCTTCACCTTATCATCTCGATCTCCTTCCGCTCATCCTTAAAACAGTTATTATAATAACCCCAGAATCCGATAATATTAAAGAAAAGAATTAATTCATTATATTTAGTAATAAATTAACAAAAAATTACTTTTTTTATAATTACCCATATACTCTCATCATGAAAACGACTTGGAAATAATTTAGGTAAGTCAATGTTTGTAATCAAAAAACCTTGTTAGGTCTTCTAAGTATCGAATGAAGCAGCGGTAAAATTGTTATAAAATATTCGAAAAATTATCCAAAAAATTATTTAAATCCATTATTATTGAAAATATGGTAAGATTTCAATAAATGGAATGAAATTCAAATTTTTATTCTTATAAATTATTTAGGAATGATCCTTAATTTCTATAATCTAATTTGTTTATATTAAAATTCTTTTTTCATTTCAAAAATAATATTTTAAAAGGCTAAGCTTGTCTTAAATTAATCACTGATAAGCATAAACTAGAAAAATATTTTTTCTAGGAAAAATTTATTAATAACAATATTTACGGTTTTCACTTTAAAAAATAACAAGAAGATTTTGACTTTTTTAAATTATAAATAATGTTTGTACTGCCAATGAAAGATGCGATTAGCAATTAATGTTAAAGACTACTTAAGAAACTTAATTTTTTTTTCGTTTAAACCCTTGTTCAAGTTTATTTTTAAGATAAAAAAGAATAAATTTTGTAAAAATATTTTAATAACTTGAACGTTATACTTCTAATTATCTCGAAGACCAGAGATCAACTAAGATTCAAATTGCCCTTCAAAAATAACGCATTTCCTCCAAACTTATTCATTAATACCCGCATTTAGCAACCATTTCTTTCGATAGGGATTATTGCTGATATCTCATTTCAATCAAATATCTTTTACTTAACTCACAGATGAATTTTTAGCTAAACTTTCAGGCAATGTTATTTTACCATAGTATCACTGAAAGCATAACTATCTGAAAATTCTGTCTGCTAATTGCGTGTTGCTTGCCATGGTTTTTGAGCATCACTTACTTATTTTTTATGCTAACTAAGAACATACTAAACAAAACTTTTTTCTCTACTTTCAACAATGAAAGAAATTCAAACCAGTAAAGTTAAAACAATTTTTAAAAAACGGTCAATTCTTTGAACGATTTATAGAAGAAAATGAGACAAAAAAGTACTTTAAAAAATGGCAAAATTGAGCGAAAGATTGTGTTGACAAGTAAATTCCTATAATTCAAAAGATTTTTTATTTTATTTTAAAATAGTGTAAACAATTTTTTGAATTAGTCAAAAAACACTTTTTAAAAAAACTTCAAGATGAGTTCTTAAAGCTCCAAAGAATGCAGGGTAAACTTTAATAACTTTGTCAGACAATCTGGCTTTCAAAATGTCAACACATGCGTATTCCATTTTAGTATTAATAGAAAAGATAGCAACGTTTTTCTATTCATTCTCACAAAAAAAAAGGAATTAAGATGCATAGTTAAATTATTAAGAATCAAATATTGATAATTAAAATGCAAAATATAAACTTTTCGTAATAGATGGATTTTTATGATTCAAAAATTAATTATTTCGAACGATTTGTTAATTTTGATAAGGACAACATATAAAAACAAAAGTTCTTTTTTAATAATATTTGCAAATGTATATTAGGATATTATATGATGGGTATCGAAAATTTGAGCATTTAATTCGCAAAAACATTTACAGAAAATATTTTTTTATCTCAATTTATTTATATGATGTATTGGGATTTCACTCCATGAGAAAATTCATTCATTCAAAAAACAGAACAAGATTAATCATATGAATATAATTTGACTTTAATGCATACATAATTTGGTGATAAAAATACTTTATTTAAAGAAATCTTGGACCTTAAGTTATGAATAAGAGATTTAATTAAAATTAAATATAGCCCAAAGCGGCTGGAACTTAAAATATTCTATGGTTTTATCTCATTATATTATCAATTTTTTTCCGAATAAAATTTAAATGCTTATATTAACTAGAATTTCTGCCACATAGTCAACCAGTTTTATTAGTGAAAAACAAATACTTACGTGCCAAGAATGAGTCTCTATCTCATATTTTTACACATCAGTTTCAGTTAATTATAAACGAAATACTAGAACCCAGATGACGTTGGTGTCAAAAAAAAACTTTCCTAACTATTATTCTGTTCTGTGAAAACAAACTTCCCACCTACCGAAGCGGAACATTTTCCACCAAAATTACTTCGCCAAAAAAAAAATAACCATCGATGAAAAAAAAAAGCGGGGAAATCTAATACCTTCTCGCATGTATCAAGTTCTTAACCATTAAAGTAATACAATTTTTGGCCCCGCCAAACTTCCCTCCCTTGATTGAATCTGGCAGGAAAATTGAGATTTTGTCCAACAGCCTGTGAGGGAAAGGATACACCTACTCATGTTTTGTGTCTGCGGTGGCGGCCAAATTATTATTTCTTTGCCACCACTTTCACCCGGAGAAGAACGAATATGGCGGCTCGGATAACACAGGCAATTCAATCGAGTTAGTGTCACGTGATCCCCATGGTATCATCATCTTCATCTTTTCCTCATCTGTGAAAAACTTTCCGCCGGATCGTGCATAGAATGACTTTCCGGGCAAACGCTTATTCCTTTAGAATTCAATCTCTTCCTCCACTTCTTCATCCCCCTACAGCTTCTTTCAGAGCCAACGAGCCTTGTAAGACAACTTTATGAAAGGAGTTATAGATATTCTGGAACGTGTTTTTTTTCTTGGGTTCTGCTGTGTTTTCCTTCATGTAGGTGTCGTCTGCTGTATTATGGTCTTCAGGCGATATTAACTGGTATTATTAGTGTAAGGTGTCGTCTGCTGTAAAGAAGAATATTCTATTGACATTGTAAATATGTGTGGGAAACTTGGTTCGAATATTATATAAAATATTGCTCTAAGCATAAAATATTCGATTGTTTGTATGTTTAAGTGTGAATTAATTTTATGTAGGTTTCAATTTTTAGTAAAATAAAATTAAAATAGATATAAGGGCGAAGGATAGCTCTGTTGGCAGAGCGTTGGACTCCTACTCTTTAGGTTACGAGTTCGAAACTCACGGACCAAAAGATTCTCCGACTGTGTGACGATTGGCGCTCGTTAAATATGTTCGTGGTCGAAAGTCCTCCATGTCGAGAGTAATATCACTAGGAGTACTGGGTCAGAGATGATCGTTTTCTGTTCCAGGTCTAAATTACGATCTGAGATGTATGAATGACTTTACATGAATGTAGTCCGCCCCCTAAAAAGAGTTGTGACGTTTATGTAGCTAAGTCGTACTCTTGGCTCTAGATGGCGCTACTTGTAAAACAAGAGACATATAAATCTGGCTTAAAATCTGCTGATGTATCAGCGGGGCTTGTCCATGGAAAGTGCCATAAGTAACAACAACAACAGAATAGATATATTATATCTCATGCATTTAAAATCTAAATTTTCATTACTCAATATTTAAAAATATATTAGGTTATTTCAATTGAAATGATTCATTGAGTTGTGAAGTTAAATGCTAGTTAACTTTAAATGAAAGTAAAAATAAAAAATCATTAAACTGTTTTGAAAATGAATCAAAAAGAAAAAATGTGCATTAAGAATCGGTTATTAACAATTGCTTTTACTATCAGTTATTATTGTCATTTGTTTAATTCTAATAATTTATTAACAAAAAATTGAAGTCAATCTGAATAATAGTTATGAAAGAAGTTTTCAAAAAGTGTTATTTAATTCATCAGCCTTCTTGGTGACAAGCTGATTCCTTGAGATTAAGGATCCCTAAATTTTTTTATGAAAAATTTTCTTTATAATTTGATCTTAATGATTTCTTCGATATTTTTAAAGTTCATGTTTTGGAATTTTTACTCTGAATTGTTTTGTGCAATGCATTCCCTGATTTTCTGTTCTGTTTTAAAATTTCAATCTCCCTTAAAATTTAAATTTTATAAATAGGAAAGTGATTCAAGTTGTTTTTATTCATGTAATTTGCTATATTTAATTTTCCCAAATTTGGCCTAAAAATGTTTTCAAAATATTCCCTCGGTATGAATTTATGTGCTAACTGCATTTAAGCGATTAATCGCCAGAGGTTGTACGCTAATAGACTGATTCGTAACTGTTGTTTGCCAGAGCTATACGATTAATAATATACAAGTATATTTAATACAGAGTATGCAAGGATGGCCATTCTCACTAGATTTTCACGCTTTTACAATTTTATTCAAATAATGTCATTCTATAGAGAATTAGTGAAAATAAACAAGCTAAATATTCCACCAAACTGACGTCAATATTTTTAAATATATCCATATCTACAGGAAATTTGAAAAATCAACATTAATTAAAAAACATAATGTAATTTTTTAAGAAACTTAAAAATAAATGATACTAAGTCTACAAGAGAAAACTAGTATTCAGATGGTGCTTTTTTAATCCTTCTACGAATCAATATTGCCAGATATACACATAAATAAGGATTAAAAGGAAATCTGCTATGTATATTTTAATGTATAATGTCAGAGCATAATTTCTTGAACCGCCAAGCACCACGTGCTCATGCAAGTTAAATAATATTTTTATTCATTTTAATTGTTTTTCATTGAATGAGTCACTCTAGTATTGCATACGATCCAAAAAACTTAATCTCGTATTTATTGTTAAAAAAATATTCCATTTTCTATTTATTTTTTTCATATAATCACATGCTCAAAATGACATTTTTCTAGGCTTTATGTAGTCATTAACTTATTTTTTTAATCAGAACTTTTGTAAATGCAATGGCAACACGTTATTAAAAGCTGCTTTTTTTTTAGATGCTCGTGAAGATTATAATTTTTTTTGCCTACGGATTTTTGTTGATGCCAACAACCTCATCCTCAAAACAACATCATGTTTTGACATGATAATCAATATTAATTGACAAATTTATCTATATTTATTATTTTAATAACAGCGCAACAACCTTTCACATTCTTACAGAATTTCTCTAATTTCAATGTACAATGTTTATATAATTTCCAAATAGAGACAATGATATTTGACAATGATCCATTTATTTTTCCTTTTTAAATTCCACACAGTACTAACTTTTTAAAGGTAGGAGGAGAGTTAGACCTTTTATATTTTATCGCTATTTTACTAGTGAGTTCTTTGAAAAATTTTGCTTGAAACTGCTTTCCTGATAAATTTTGTCGGAAGGTAAAAACTTACTGGACGAAATGTAGCTAGTAAACGCCATAAAGCTCCAAAATAAACGAAACGTAAACCATCATTGTTTCACCTATAAAAATCGCAACAAACACCTTTTTCTCTCGCATGAAATCTCCTGTTTCTTCACTGACTATAATCTCTCTCACGGTCAACGAGCCTTGTAAAGCAACTTTATGAAAACAGTTACAACTCCCTTAAATAATATTTCGAGAATCGGCTACTCTTTATTGATTGTGACATCTCGTACACTGCAGTCTCCAATGTATAGACATTATTATGAAAGTTCTCTTTTGACTTGTTAAGATCTTGTTTTCATAATTTAGCAATTCTGGAAACTCTGTCGGAATTTAATATATCGTTAACTTTAGGCAATGATTATTTACTATGCTTAGCTGTTTGGAATTTGGGAAAGTGCTACTTTTTTATAATTTAATACATTCACTTTTACACAAAATGAAAAAGTAGCAGAACAGAATTTCAATTTCCGTTCTGTTAGTTCAAAAAATATGCAAAATGCTATTGCATTATTCTATAGCTTTTGGGAAAGAAACTTTTAAGGCATTCTTTATAAATATTCATTTTGTTTTTTCGTTTGAAAACCATTCGATTTATTTGTAACAATGCATAGAAATAATAATAATAACCACTCACAGTTCTACTCTGAAAAAATGTTTATCTATTAAAAACCTCATTGGGAAAAGTGAATTGTTTTTCAGTATTTCAAATGTTTGGAATACGTTTCAAGATGTAATAATGACGAAATATAATTTTTTAGAATGTTCATGAAAATTGTAATTGCTTATGATTATTTTTTATTTTACTTTTATTATTTTCATCACTTTGTGAGTATAAAAATAATGTTGAGATGGCTAACCTCCTTTCAATGAAGGGGCAATATTCTTCAGGAGTAGTTCTATCATGGCTAATGCTGATGAAAAAAAAATCTCAATCGTTTCAATTTCGAAGTAACAACTTTAATAACCAAACACAACCACGCTTCTAAAATCCAAAAGTTCAAGCACAGAGAACATGCATTCTTATACCGGAAATCCCACGAGGGTTGGTAGGGAGCCAAAGGAGCGTCAAACATGGCGGTTTATCGCCATTTCAATTCAGTTTTTTTTTAATCTGCTCCTTAAGAAGTGTTCGCACATCTATTGCTCGTAATGCAAGCCACACCAACCTCAGGAAGATCAGGTGACCTCAGTGTGACAATAGCAAATGATTATCTCATCAGGGAAATTAAAAATAATGTTGAGAAGGCTACCCTTTTGCCAATGAAAGAGCAATATTCTTTAGGAGTAGTTCTATCATGGCTAAGGCTACCCCTTAAGAAGTGTTTGCACAATTATTGCTCGTAATACAAAGCCACACCAATCTCAGGAAGATCAGGTGACCTCAGTGGGACAATAGTAAATGATTACCTCATCAGAGCAATTAATGGACAATTGAATCACGTGATCTACTTAAAAAAGCGTAACCTCATGTGAGCGCTGCTTTGGAGTTCAACCATAGTTCATACCAATTCGGTTGCAATTTCAAGATCATTCCATTATTCCATGGTTTCTTAGGGCGGAGCTTTACAAGAAAGTTCGTTGCTAATATTCAGTAGCCTAATAGAGAGGGAAAGTTTACATTTTTGAAAGAAGGAAGTTGGAATAATTTTGGTACTTACGTATTAAGCCGTCAATCATTTTCGACAAATTAAAAAACGGTCGCCAATAGATCGACTACGCGACAAAATTGGTTTGCCACGTATTCAAAAGCATTAAAGAATTTTGGTCACCAAAAATTTGGCGTGGTTGGCGCGTTTTTAAGTTATCGACGGTCTAATAAATACGTAAGTACCATACTTTTTTGAGTAATGAACTAAACAGCTTTCGAAACCATGTCAAACATTAACATATGCATTTTGATGTAAAATTTTGATTTTTTAAAACATAAATAAAATTATTTTTTTAATTAAAATACTGTAAATAAAATAAAAACGAAATATTGCGTTGGAACTTTTGCTAAAGAAAAATTTACTTGCATTTCAGAAATATACGAGAAACGTAATTGCATTATTGAAATTAAATCAGGAAAATCAGTCTTTCGAAAGAATTTTATCTTTCTGCCTCAAGTGAAAGCAAGCTTCTAGAATAATCAATAATATTAAAATTAAACAGTGAAACATTGTATCTTTTTTCTTTTCTAAAGCTTCGCTTAATTTATTTTAAATCAGCATTTTATGTAAAATATGCACTTTACATTATTCGCCATTTCAATTATTTTAAATTCAATTTTTCTTTCTAATGCATTTTTAAATTCCAGTGAGTTCTACATAGTACAGAACCTTATTTTAATTTCAAAGTATGTATTTTCATTTCTGCTATAAATTAGTTCATGTTTCCATTAGTTTGATACTGCAAGACATTTGAAGATTTTTATTTATTTCAAATACATTTGAACAACTATCTGAATTAAATTAATTACATTTGATTGTAAAGTAATTAAATGAACCGAAGATTTCTATTTTCGGAAAAGGAAACAAAAATGGCTAAAAGTTTTTAAAAATATTTTCTTTGAAAGATAAATAAAATAAATTCCATTAAGATTTTCGGGTTTCTTTTGTTCTTTTATATCATAATTTAATTTAATATGATATTATACCATATGTTGTGTGTTTGTTTATGCGCTTCTCAGGTCAAACCACGTGACCAGGAAGTACCAGATTTGATGCATGTATATTTCAGAAAGTAAACAAGTAGTTTTCGAAAATACTTTTGAAAATATTTAGAATTTTATGTAATTTAAGAGTAAACGCTAATTGTTGCACTTTTTTCCGCATTTACTTCTAAAATTATTTTTTCTTAAAAATTATTTTATTTCCATTTTTACGACGCTATTTTTCATTCTTTAAGATATTTTTAAGATCTTTTATAATATTTTATTTTTCTGAATGAAACCCAAAATATTTTCATTATTGTTACTAATGCTGAGTCAGAATTTTTCCCCCTTTTTCAATTCTAGTTACGAATATTTGGCTTATTTTTCTATAATGAATTATTTTCTGCTTAATGCATGTTTTTAATTACATTTTTGAAAATTCATGGCCCTTACAGGTAACATTAAACTTCCGAAATTAGCAATGGCTATTTTAAAAAGTTGAGCATTTTCAAACAGTTTTATGCAAATAGGCTTTTAATTTGATTGTTTGCTTTACTGTTGAGTACAATGATTTTATTTAAAAAATTAAACCAAAGTAATTTTTATTGAATAATGTTAACATATTACCTAAATCATAAAATATATGTTCTTTCTTATTAATCTTACATACTTTGATTCAACAAGAATATTACCGGATTACTTGTAAATTAATCGCTTTGCTTTCAAAATCAAATTTCAAATTATGTTAGATTAAATGAATATCAAATAGGAGAAATAATAGAAATTAAAAAAAAAATCAAAAGGAGATTAAATAGCGTAACTGCATATTTTTTATGAAATGGAGGTCCTTACATGATTATTAAGATCTGGAATTTAAAAATACGTACAGTATAGTTTAAAAGAACTTATCGATCATGAGAATAACATGAAATAAGTAACAAAATTAGCAATAAATATTAATGCAAACAACCATTTAAAAATAATCCAATTTAGATATTAAAATGTTGAAAATAATGTTGCCGGTTATTGTGGGATTTTTAACTTTGATGCTGATTTTATGTCTTAAACCTTGATGTATATTTTGATGATTTTATTTTTATAATGATTTGTTGTTCTGGTTTTGAGCATTTTGTAGTGATCCCATTTAGATTTAAAAAATTTGTTACAGTGTAATTTATTTTTAATGTTGTGATAATAATTTATCTCGATAACCTCAGTTTCCTGTGATTTTTTGGGCCACTAGGGGTCAAATTTTTGGATGAAAGTCAGATCCCCTCACAGAAAAAAAATTTCGGGCTTGAATTTCTGCCTGAAAAAGTCTGTATGCCGCATTCATCACATTTTTCATTTTGATTTTTGGCATTAAACTTAATATTTAATGCTAATTTGGTTAAGTTCATCTTCGTTTTAGTTGTAACAGTATTATGTAAAAGATTTTAAGAATTGCAACTGACAAATTGAGACAATTGCTAGAGACACTTTTGTCGGTCATTTTTATAATTATATGTATTTAGGTAATTTTTTATCGGTCGGTAATTTTAATAGCCTTACATCTTATCTGGGAATTTTTTTATAAGATATATCTTTGGTCCAAGTGTACTTTTCAGATAATCTAATGATTATGCAATGCTTTTCATATTTCTGTGATTTCAATTCCTTTTTTTTTTCACTTTTTTTTTCTTGTAAACTTACCACATTATACGTAAACCTTTGATCTTTTTGTTTTTAACAATAAAAAAATGCGTAATGCGACAAAATATTTGATAGGAAAAAAAACAAATTGTTTGTTTGTCAGTACAACAAAGAGATGGACGTTTCAAGAGTACAGAAAAGATAATATATATATATATTAAAAATGTCAAAACTTAAAGAACTATGCTTGGAAACTAATATCAATGAAAAGGATAAAAAAACTTATATCAATCTTTAATTAATATCAATGAAAATACATTTCTTAAATTTTAAAACAGAATAAAAATATCTTCCGTGATGCATTTTCATAAGATAAACGATAATTGTTAAAATATCTCTTAATTTTAAAGCAATCCTTTTTATAAAAAAAATACTTTAATCATTTATTATTTTTCATTCTCCTTCTCTTAAAAACCTAGAAAAAAAACGTGGGTCACATATTTTTTCTCTAAATCACACGGACAGATCAGTACTCGCATTCAGATTCATTCTCTATTATTAGTAGTCGATATGAAATTTTATCTCTTCAAAATAAAATCCTCGATGTTTGCGGGAAAAAAAATACATCCAGGATTGAACAAGAACAATAGTTGAGAGCAAAAAATGTTTCGGTAAAAAAAAATGTGAAAGACCTTAAGGAGAAGTATACTAGAAAATAAATTTTTGAGATGGATACCTTCTGCTTTCTCTTAAAACAAATAAAGAAAGATTATATGAACCTAAATGTAGAGAAACAATGATGTATCTCCACTTCTTAACACCACTCATTACTTCTCCTAAAGTAAGTTAACCTTTAATGGTTGCTCTTTGGAACGAAGTGACTGCTCTTTCTCACAGCGGCCTCAAAGTACTCGAAATAAGAGCAACATTTGTACAAATATAAAAAGCGAACTTCCCATCATTCGACAGTTCATATTTTTCGATTCGAATTACTGTCATTTATTTGGAAATAACGATTGAGAGCGAGTCACGACCTTCTCATCCCCTCCGTCTCCGAAAAGACATTTTTGTGATTGAATTACAAAGCATCCCTTTTTCCTCCCCGGCTCCAATTTGCAGGAAGCCACTTACCCGACAACTTCTGGGGAGCGACGTCCGTTAACAATTTTTCCCTGGGAGACAAATTGCTTTGTCCTCAGTCCCTTCCGGAACATTTATCCCATAAATCTTCGACATCAGATCTTCCAAGATAGGAACAAAACCGAAGACATCATTCAAAAGTTTATCTTTGGGAAAATGGGGGGACGAGACTCCGCCTCTTCGTGCCGAGTCGATATTCCAAATCCTTCCTTTTGTTTTGGGATGCAATAAACATTTATTTAATCTATGACCGCTTACAGTAGGGTCTGCAAACAAATGACTGGAGCTGCAAGGGTGGAATAGGCATTGAAATTTACAGACAACGACGGCCAGAGATGGGGGGCTTTGTTTTATTCACTGGAGGAGTTGGAAGCTAAATCCGGAGAGAGTTTTGATAAAAGTCCTTTCAGCTGGAAAATTTTCTCCTGATAAAAGCACCAATGGGAAGGTTTTAGATTCGGAGAGTGATTGTAGAAGAGGAGTATTCTAAACTGAACTTGTAAAAGAGTGTTTGATTAATTGCTTTCTGATGTTGATTTAAAGGTAAAAGATGTGAGGATTTGGAACATATTTACCATTGAAGCATTATCAGTAAAACAAATGTTAAATACATTTCTATTATTTAAATCGCAGATGAAGAGATATCACAGTTTTGATATATCAATACCATCCTTTCTGCGAAACAATATTTGAAATTATGTAAAGTATCTTCATTATTTTGTAATAATTAATCCTAATTATATTTTATAATTATAGAAATCAGTATAATTAGATTATTTCTTTTAACAAAAGATGCCCAGTAATACTGTTACGATATTTTTACAATAATGTAGAGCATTTCGAACATCGTACTATCTTGTACACATATCTTATTGTAGTAGGTAGTAATATCTCGTGATATGTTGCAGAAATGACAGGCAAAATACTTATTGGAATATTAATCATATCAAATGGTACTGAGAAAGTTATTTGTAAAATTGAAATTTTGCTTTTAAAGCATTAAAACATTGGTAATATAAAGCATTGCTGGTGTCCTGGCACAGAAGTAGAGCGTCTTTCTCGTGATCTGGGCGTTCCGGGTTCGAATCCCGGTTAGAGCAGGGTTGTTCTTCTGTCTACTATCTCTGAAGTGTATGAATGCACCTACCCCTTTAAAAAGGATGTGTGCGCGCGAGTATGTGTGTATCATCTTCATTTCAGCTAGAAGCCCTCGGGTGCTCAGGGGTGCATACCCTCAGAAGCTATTGCACCCCTCTTTTCGTTGTAAAGCAGATACGTCACCATCAGCTCATTGATAATATAAGATGATTTATTATTTGCACTTTTTGACAAAGCTTATACTAATTGTGTATAATTTCTAATAAATACGTTAGGTATAACTTAATAACAGTGATTCTTCTGCAAAATATTTTCAAACATTGGTTCAGCTGTGTCATAGATAGTTTTCATAGTTTATTTTTCTTTTAGGTTCTGAATCTTTGGTGTTATAGATTTTGGTAAATTCCTCGGCCTCAAATGAAGATAATTTTTTATTGCATTTTAATGTGTTAGCATCTGATCTGTTTTTTTAATACACATAAACATCAAAATCAAAACATATCACATGAGGCCACAGTCGCATCAAAAACATAATTATTCGCATCATCTGGGGATTTTCCAATTGTCATTCACGATTCCATAGCTTCACTTTCTTATTGATCTTATCCCTTTGCACTCGATGGCTCTTCTTCGGCACCATTCAGGACGGTGCATCATTTTGAAGTTTTATTTATTTATTTTTCAATTTTAATTATTGAAAATACCTACATAATGGTAAAAAGACGGAGAAATTCATTTTTAACACACACACAAATTTGGAGCAATAAACAAGCCTTTTTATTTTGAATAATTATGCATCGAATTACTTTTCCGATACGTCCGGGCGCTGTATTGGCGCCGCTCGAGTGCAAAGGGTTAAATATGTATTTAGTTCCAACAATAAAATGATTCGATATATTTTTCTATCAATGTATAATAGTTTTCAACGGCACGTTATCTGGATTAAAACAAGAAAATAAAAATTTGAAAAATGTCATGCAGTATCTGATGTATAATTTGTGGTCTTCTAAAGTGTGAATAATAGATTCCCACACACAAAAAAAAATGCGACAATGTAAAAATTAATTTAATGACTATTTTCTTCTATTTTTTTCAAAAATGAAAAGAAAACTCAATAATAAATATTTTGAGATCTATGAAAACGATTTGAAAAAATTTAATTTCATTAAAACTGTAAAAGATAATGTTGCAAATTTTATATCAACATAAATTTAAAAACTTGTTAAAAATTATCAATTAACTTTTTGATATTTAAATTGATATTCAAAAGACGGGTTTTTGACTTATAGATATTTAAATTTCCCTTTTGAATATTAATAATTGCGAAATAATCACATTATAGAAGCAAATGTTTGCTTATTTACTTTGTGCTATAAGAAATATACAAAAAGAAAGTATTATAATCGTCAAAAAATTTGAACTCTGTTTTTATTTCCAAATCTCTACATTCTAGATTTTTATAAATCCAAAACGCATCTTTTTATCACTGTATATCTCTATCGGTTTGTAAACACGATAACTTAAAATTACTTTGTGCTAGACGATTACCATTATACAATGCCAATATATAAGATTAGTAGATTGAATCAAAATTGAAGCGAAATACATTCAGAGGAAGTGTGTTTATCCTACTGCACATATGCAAGCGAACATAAAAAAATACAGAGTGTAAAGAGTTGAATAAATAAAATTCAGTACACATGTTTAGTCTAAAATATCGATTTTTATAAAATTTTGAATCTAATATGTTAAAAAAATTAGCATTAAAAATTAGTAAAATTAAATAATTAGACTAAAAATTAGTATAATTAGACTAATATTAATTAGTATTAATTAGACTAATATTAGTATAATTAGACTAAAAATTCGAATTAATTAATGAAATGAAATTTAATATTTGACTACAGTTGTATTTTTATGATTCAATTTCCATTCAACGATAATGGAAATTAGTTTCATCAGGTCAACGAAAAGACATTCATAATATACATTCGAATTTTAAGTACTTGTATACAAGCCAAGAAATAAGCAAGAAAAAAAATTCTTCCAAGAACGCATGATAAATTTTGTAAAAATGCCAAAATTCTCGGTTTCGCAACTATTTTGTAACGTCAGTAATGCATTCGTGGCCATACCCCAAAATCCATGGCTTCATTCAGGTACGGGGATCTTTATTTATATGCCTTTATTGGAGAGATTGAATGAACGTTTAGAAGGTTATCACTTCCGGTGGTTTTTATTAATAAATACAATTATTATAATTCCGAGAAATTGCAGATTGCTATCTTCTAAAGTATGTTGGTTTTAAATCGCAATTAACTTTATAATACTAAATCAAATGAAATACTTTATGGAGCAAAAATGTGCACACATTTAGTTTACTATGAGTAAAATACAGTAGTATTTGAACCATACCATTTCACGCCACAACGTTGGAAATTCCGGTGCCTTGGCCCAGAGATAGCGCGTCTTCCTCGTGATCTGGGCGGCCCGGGTTCAAGTCCCGGGGGGCCTCGTTGTTTTTCTGTGTACTATCTGTGAGGTATTTGAATGTGCTCCGCCCCCCCCCCTTTAAAAGGGGTTGTGCAAGCGAATGTGATGGGTTTGTAGCTAAGGCGTACTCTTGACCCTAGTTGGAGCTGCTTGAAACAAGAGACGCACCCCTCGGCTTAAAATAGCTAATTGCTTCAGCGAACTTATCCATGGAAAGTGCCATTAGTAACAACAACAAAAACATGTTGTAATATTAGCAAATTTTTGTTCTATATTCTGAATGTCGTTCAATCTAAAAATAGTATGGCAGCATTATTACAGAAAAAATTGGGGTAAAATAGAATTGTTTTCTTCTTTGATATTGTAACATAATTAGTTCAAATGCAGGAGATAGATAATGGAAATTAGTTTCATCAGGTTTCACTGAAGTGCACATTCATTTTATCAATTTTCTTTACTTCTCCTGTTAAAGGTATAAATAAAAATTTTAACTCTGTCATCATATCTGACCCAGTTGGACTGACTACAGCGATTTAACATGACTGGTCATTCATTTGACGAAACAAATAAAGTAAATATTGATTAAGGACGCATGTCCAAGTTTTATGGTAGAATTTGGCGGGAATATTGCCAAAAGAAATATAATTTTTCAAATCTGTCTTCCTTAGACTGTATTCATGATTCATTCTATATTCTATTCAACTTAAAAACAAATAACATTTGCTTAAAATGTTTTAACCACTTCAACTAAATTTATGAGTCCAGCAAGTGATGAACTTTCTTGAGCCAATTATGAGCTTCATTTCTTAGAAATTACTGAGGGTTGAATCTTTTTATAAAATAAATTATTTAAGAAAGAAAAAAAATTAAGCTTGTAAAGCAATTTCGCCTCTCAAAACTATGGAAAACATAATTTTTTACATGAGCAGCGCTGATTAAACATTAATTGAAGATCAAGGCAATACTATCACTAAATATGTTTTATTATAAATATATTTTTATGTAAAAAATGATTCAACCAAGATTGTAAATTGAATTATGGTATCTTTTGTGTTGATTATACTTTGTGAGATATCAAATTTCACAAATAATAATAATAATAAAACTAAGATTAAAATTCTAACTTATTAGTTCATTAAGGTAATTTTTACAGGTATGTTACAGGCATTGAGTCCCGAATGAATAAAAATATAATTTCACTTGCACAAGCACATGTTGCTTTGCTGTTCAAAAAATTACATTCTGACATGATATATTGAAATATGCATAGCAGATTTCATTTTGATCTTTATTATACATTTTAATCATTTTATTGATTTAGCCACTTTAGTTTTGCAAACGATCACAAAAAAAAACTTTTTTCTAGCATTTAATGTTTAAAAAAATATCCCATTTCCTAATTATTCCATTTTATATAATCGCGTGCTCAAAGTGAAATTTCTGTAGGTTTTATTTGCTGTAGAAATGAAATTATTTTTTAATCGGAGCTTTTGTAAATGAGATTACAACGCGTTATTAAAAGGAGATTTTATTAGACGTTCGTGCAGATAATAAAATTTTTATTTTTCGCCTGGGGATTTTTGTTGACACCACAAACCTCATCCCAAAAACAGCAACAACATAATAAACAGAATATTGCAAGAAAGTAAATTTCTAATTATTTTTTACAATTAAGAATTAATGCATCGATTGTAATTAAAATTCAGATTTAGTAAACCTTTTAGTGCCGAATGATAAGATATCGTTGTCGGTGGTGTTATTTATGGGATTTTCATTACGTATTGAAACACAGTCGGGATTACATTACTCTAACATTCCTTTCCTATACGCTGCGTTTTCTTAGTTTGGTTTTTATGGGCTTTTTCCTAAATCGCAGTAAAATCGTTCGGTTATCTTCTCATATATACTAGTTTTTCGTTCGTCCTTAAAAAGAGCAAAGAATTTCTATAGACTATTTAGACTTTTATAATTTTTTCTCTCCAATTTAAAAAAGTGATTCTGTTTATATGTTAAAAATGTAATTTATAAAAGGATAATTTTTTATATTTATTGATTTATCGAATTTAATATATGTTCATTTCAGTGACTGAGATGACGACTTTTAGGCGTTTCTGTTTACTAAGGAGCCGAATCTCAGATATATCCGGAATTTACTTTATTGTTAAATGTAAACAACTCTTTTTCCACACAACTATTTTTCAGTTTCTACTATTAAAAATCTCCCTATTACATATATATTTTTTGTTCAAATTTTCATTCCTTAATACAATACTTTTTATTCACCCAAGTTCAAATAAATTTTTTAAAACGCGTAATGGATGACCCCTGATGTTAATATGGTTTTTCAATTATTAATTCATTCATTAATTTTTAATACTTTAAATAGAGTTTTAGTAGTCAATAGGCAGTAACTAAATCGTAAAAATGCAAAAATTTCAGTATTTTTTTCTCGTGAAGGTGAAATATGCGAGTTCAATTGTTGCGAAATCAATCATTTGTTCCTAAATTTGTTTATACTTATTGTAATTGCATAATAAAAAGTAATTGAAATAAACATTTTATTTATTGCTTTTATTTATTTTCAGTAGGTGTTCGTGCAAAAAATTTATATTACTTGTTTCATATTTAAATCTTTCTTACGCATACGAAAAAGTGTAGAGGGTTTTAAAATCCGCTAATAGACAGTTAACAGAGACATAATCAGGTTAATATTGCGAAAATTCCCTTTAAACAAGTTTCTAATTAAACCAACTAATAACTTAAGCCCAAATGAACGTTATCTGCTAAGAATTAAGTTTCTCAGAAGAAAAGAAAATTCTTACATACCAGTGGTTATAATAAAAGTTCCACTTTGAAATAGTCATAAAAGGAAAACTACTGGATCAAACGTTTGAAAACTTGGTAGTAGTTGATAAGAATGTCAAAGAAATTTGTTTTCGGCCAAAAAAGTTCAAATACTCATCACCAGGGTGGAAATGGCGCTATATGCAATATTGTTAAGCAAAATATGTCTTGAAGACACCGGTCTAAAATGTGTTTAATTGTTTCTGAAACGCGCTACAATACATGTCCACTGTATGTTATCTCAAAAGCACTGTTCATGGGGATAATCTAAACAATTTGGTGGAACTGAAAGAAGCGATAAACCGACATGTAACATTTCTTCTGATACGCCAAGAGCTACTGTTGAGAATGCAGTGATGCGATTTAACTTTCTTTCAGAAAATGGTAGACGCCAAATGGAACAAGCTTTGTAACACGTTTCAGACACCATTATAGTTTAAACTAGTGTTTTCGCGTACTTTTTTAATTTACAACTTTGCATAAAGTTTAAAAAGTTACTACTAGGCGCCATTTCAAACCTAGTAGTAACTTTTTAAACTATTTTTTTATCATGTGAGAATATGACGTTGTTTTGGTTAGGAGGTTTTAATGTTTCCGAAATTTAACGGCAAAAATTATTTTTACCTTCTTTTACCAGTATTGAAGTATTATTACTCATGCTTCTTTGACAGCAGATGCGTTTTTAAAAAGTTGACGTAGAGCTATGACATCATAGCTGGTATTTCAACTCAAAATCAGTCGAGGTTCATAACTTTATTTGCCAGCTGGAAAAATTAAAAATGAATGTTTAAACTTATATATATAATAGAGAGGGATACACTAGTTGCACACAAATATTGCACAATATTGATCAATATTCGCAATATTGTTAAATATTGTGGAACATTGTTTAATATCATATAATATAGCACAATATTATTCTGCGGGATGTGATACCTGGGTAGAGACTGATAAAGAGGTCTCGTGATTGTTTCAAACCAGTTTAAATTGGATAATGACAAACTAATTAAGATAATTAATGACTTTAAAATAATAATGTTCTCGCGTGATAACTTGAAATTTACGATCGAAACTTTCGTTTTCTTTCTCTCTTTATTTTTTTATGGCAAAGAAAGTCTGGTGATTTTCTCTAAACTATTACTTAGTTTGTAAAACTATTAGTAATTTTCTTTTTATGGCCATTTCAAAGTGGAAATTTAGTTATAACAACCCTTGTACTTTACTCGATCTACACCAAACCTTTTCTTAACCTTAACAGCTCAAACTCCCATTTTCCAACCTATAGCGTTTCGGAAAAATCCTAAAATTGCTCACTCGCAAAGTTATGACATTTTTCGAAACAAGTTACGAAACGCCGACTTCCATATCTCAACATTCCAAGACAGAATCCCGCTTCCTCCTCTTCTCTTTTTTTTTTCTTTCTTGTGTCTGTGTGTATGTTTCCGTTTTGTCCGCCATTTTTACACTTAATAAATCATTCACGCTGGAAGGATTGGGGGGGG
>JAOUZG010039494.1:551280-588915 GCA_026289955.1 Argiope argentata
ATTTTCAAGATGAATATATTATAGTTTAAAAACTATATTATTATTTCTATGCTAACTTAATTTTACTTTTATTTTTCAACTATTTGAATGTAACATGATCAAACAGTTTAAATATAATCAATTATTTTATTTCTTTTTATTAAAGAAAAAAGCCACATTTACTTAAATATATATATACGCCTATATTAGCTGTTAAATCAGCAATTTATCAAATTATTATAATAAGCATTGTATTAAACAATCTCAAAATGATTTTTGTGAAAAACTAATCGATGAATTCAAAGATATAGATGCAATTTTCAAAAAAAGAAGAATAAAAAAGAAAAGATTACAAAAGAAAAATCCTTTTATCCCAGAGTGAAGCTTCCAAATGTTCTATATAAATTCAATTTCAAATCCAAAAACACATTTATAACAAAACTTCTCAACCACAGCCAAGAAACCTTGCCTATTTTCTGTCAGGCGGAAAAGTATCAACCCAGATCGAAAAGAATCGCCTCGTATTTTTCTGTTCACTGATTTAAACAATTCAAACTGTAGTAATACGTTTCCGAGAACTCCAATAGCGACTCGGAAAACAGCCGTCTGTGGATCTGCTAACTCCTGGAGTCACATTCATCTCGATGTCGTTAACATTGTCCTAAATTGCACTCCTCCTAAAATTACGGAGTCCTCTCTTGAAGGAACAAAGAGCCCCGAGGCATAAAATCTTTTGTTGAAGAAGGAAAGTGTTTGCTTGGAACTGTGAATGCAGAGACAAATTCTCATATAATAGAATTTTAAGAAGCCTGTGACGAAAAGTAATGTTTTAAGTTTAAAGATGCTTTTCAATACTTTGAAGGAGTATAATTAATGGAAATAAAGATGCCTTTCAAACGGACTAACTTGAGGAGGGAATAATTCTGATTATGACTGCAGAATTCAATATGAGCAACCTCAGTCTTTTGTGAAAGTAACTCTTCAAATATAACTATTACAATTGTACTAGTAATTGATTTTTGGTTCTGTGTCTAAAGAGGATGTCTAGTAATATAATAATCACGCTGGGATATATAGGTACTTACTTATTAGGCCGTCGATCTTTATCGCCAAATTTGAAGACGTCACCAATGAATTGCTTAACCGCTAATAATGGCAAAAAACGGGCATTGTTTTAAAAAGTGTTCAAACTTTCACTGTCGTCCAAAATTTTGTTGGTTTCGTTGGCCTCAATGGTTTTCGGACAAATTCGAATCCGTCACTAATGAGTTACTAAACCGTTGGCGACAGTTGGCGTCGTCGGTCTAATATGTAAGTACCGATATATAATCATTATGCAAGATATTTGTAAAGCAGAAACATTTATCATTATGTTAATGTCAATGAGTAACGTTACTAATATAATATTTGAATCGGCATAATAAGGCTCTCATTATAAATTTCTGTTCTAAATTTCGATTAGTACAAGGATATGCCCTACATTACTTAATGCATGCAAGCGATACATTTTTTATGGGCGTATGTATATATTTCAGCTCATAAGTTCAAAAATAAATGCACGGATATCTATGTTTATTTCAAGTATCGATGACAGTGATTGTGTATGTGTGTATGAATTGGCTCTCCGCAAAACAAACCATCTAATCTAGGGCAGCCAAATTTGGCACTTATATAATTTTTAGGATAAAATTGTGCATTAGTAGCAATTCTTTTGAATTTAAATTATAATCTCAATTAATAAAAAAAAGCTAGTTTTTGGCGCTCATAACATTTGTAAATATTGTAGAGAAAATATTCTTTATATTATTTATAGATTAGGATATTTTCTTTTCAATATTGCCAATCTTTAAAATTTAATTTAAACCAGTTTTTAATGTATTTTTTCAAACATTTTATTTCATTAAATTGTCGAGCCTTCGAATTGGACATACCCTTTACACTCACCAAGACTTGCTCTCTAAAGATTCAGTACTGATGTGTAAAACATGCAATAAAAATCAAACTATAGATCATATTTTAACGAAATGCTTTGATTTTAACTCTTCACGTGTGTACTATTTTAAAACAACCGTTTTAGATTTTAAAGAATAAGTGGTTAAAAGACCCCTTCCAAATTGGTCCCTCTGCCTTAGAAATATCGGTATCATCTCTCTAATCTAGGTTTTGACCCATGTTTTTACTGATATTTGGGATTTACGCTTTGTACCCGTATGTTTTTCATTTGATTTTTTTGAATAAAGCTGACACCTTATTTAAAAGTTTCAACTAATAGTGATATTACTTATTTTAGCCCTTTTTCGTTGTTTCCTATTTTAATATTGTATTTGACGCAGCTTAATCGCTATTTTATTTAACAAATTTAAATTAAAAGCTACTTGAGCAAATTTAGTGTACATGGGTAGAATTATATTTTGACAAAGTGTTTGCCCTCATGATGATAAAAATTAATTAACTTTGTTTGCAAACTATGTGTAGAAAAATATAATTTTCAGCATATATTTGTAAAAAATTAAAGAAACATGTTACATGGTATGATCTAGAAAGATTTAGAAAAGTTTAGAAAGTTCTAGAAAAGTTTACTGTCGACTTTTTAAAAAACTCTATATTATTAATTCAATAATTCTATAGTATTTAATACAAACATGATTATATATGGGTAGAATTCCCTCTCTGATCTGATCCCAGCATTGTTGAATATTACTATCTTTTAAAAGCGTATGGTTTTACACCACTGGATTAACCGTTTCAAAGAAAACACACTAATCAGCGCACGAGTGTTCTCTAATGTTTGATCAGTCAAAATTTTAAAATTGCTAAATGTCAAAATAGAAAAAAATTTAAATCTCATAACTTGATCAGATTTGCTTTCAGAAGATGCATTTTAAAGATTTAAAATGCATAAAATATTACAATATTATAGAGTCATAAATGGAACTTTTCCATAATTTTTTCAAAAATTTATTTAATGATTAAATCGAAATCAAATATTACTTTCATCATTTAAATATTTTTTAAAGTGCAACTAAAATTTGAATTTTATGATTATGTAGGAAATTTTTTTATTGAATAACTCTTTCAGGTACTGAATGAATCATAAAAAAATATTCTATAGTGCACATAAATCTTCAATGGTGAGTGAATGTGTATTCTTAATTTTAAAAAACATGTTTGGTTAAAATAAAAATGATTTTGTATTAATAGAAATGTAATCATTTATGCTTTACCTTAAGTTCAAGTTTTTTGGGAACTGATAGAAAAATAGAGAAATGCGACATAATAACAATGAACAGAGTGGTGTACTATTTTTGTAATAGTATTTAGTTATATATTTATCAAAGTTTTATATTTAAAAGCATTTTGTTTAAGGAATTCTAAGAGATCAATTTCATAACATTAGTTAATTGAAAATTTGAGAGGGAAGTAATCCCGCGAATAAAATGAATTTCGCTAAAGGAGTCTATTAGTTGATAAACGTTGCCCTGAATATTTTGCAGCGGTTAAGATACATCGACATAGTCACTGTGTAGTATTCATTTTTTTATTTGCTTCCAATTTTAGAAATTCATATTTATTTTTAAATCTGAAGATTTTTGAATCATTTTTTAAATATCGCTTTATGATTGGAATACGAATTCATTTCTATTAATCGTTATTATAAATAAAATCATTTTGATAAAATACTTATACATGTTATTTTTGCCTTTATAGATTATTCTCTTTTTTATATTAGAAATTATCACTGGTAAAATTCAAAATTATATGTTGTAAAAATATTTCCTGTTCTTGAAAACTTGTTAAATTTTTTTTAATATTCTACTTATATCCAGAATTTATATAAAATAAGAAAATTTCGAATCAATTTCATTTTCTACAGTCTTTAAAATCTAATAGAAATTGCATTAATATTCGAATTTAGCTTTTAAACATTCTTTAAGTGTTCCACTAATAACTTCAATTTATATAAATAAAGAATTCCAGATTTAATTTCATTTTGACCAGTTTGTGAAATTCGACAGAAAATGAATTAGTATTCAATTTCAGACCAGAAGATTTTAATACTACTACGTCACGCACACTCCTTCATGATGTCTTGAGCATCAGTGAAATTTCATCTCTGAATTAAGCGTCCATTTAATACGACTGTTTAGGCGATTCCAATGTTGTTGTTTAAAATGATTCCATTTACTGGAATTTACTTACTCCATTACTCTGGGGACCCTCGCGATGGACAAGCTAATGTAATTCCGCGTAAGGGATCGATAATTGAGGAATGGAATATCTCTTCGTCGTTAGGTAAATACATTCCACGCAACTTCACTGAAGTATTAAAACAATGGGCAGGGAATAGATGACATTCTAATGGATTGGGGTTGAAGCTGGAATTGAATTTGAAATTTCTAAGCCAGTGTCGCCAGATGTGACACGTTTTCCGAGTTAATATCGCCAACTGTGACATGTTTACCAATTAAAATCCTTTTCTGTTTAATATTATCAATTTGAAAATAAGCTTTTAGGCATATTAACACCCGAAGGTATTTTGGATTGGATAGAGTGGGATTTTATGATAACAAAAGTAAACTTCAAACATATTATCAATGTAACTTCCGCACACTTTCGTTCTAACAGTATATGTTTAAAAGCAATTATCAAAATATCTTTAGGACTAATACTCCATTATCTCATTGAACAGTTTTTGGATTAATACTCCATTACCAATTAACTTTCACCCATTTTTAAACTGGCCATATATATTTAAAACAAATGGCCAAAACAGTTTTGGACTAATACTCAATTTTCTCATAGGACATTTTTTGGACTAACGCTCAATTATTGCTTAATTTTTAAATACTTTTATTATGACAATATATGAAGGAAACGAATAACCAAAATATCTGAAATTTATTTATCTGTAAATATAGATCTTAATATAATCACGAAATGTATTTTACCTCTTTCTGGGTATTTCCTGTCTGAAAACAGTAGTTGAATTCGATTTCAAGAAGGAAAAAAATGCATTTCTAGTCATGTATTTAATTTTTATAGCTAAGGATTTCAATACCAATTAAATCATTTAGAAGCACTGCTAGTGGTAGTATATTCTATCAGTTTCATTACGGCAATATATGATTGAAACAAATAACCAAAACACTTTTTGGACTAATACTCAACTATCTCATCGAATATGATAATGACGATAATTTTTCATAGGATATATAAACTCATAAGATTGAGAATTATTTTCTGCAAGAAATTTAATTCCTTTTACAACCTTTTCATTAATAATGCCGGGATATTTTAGAAATATCTAAACCAAAAACATTTAAAAGCTTGCCTTTTAGAATATATTTTACTAAAGGACATTTAGAATGCATTTACTAATTTATTGTGCATGCTCTGGTTGCAGTATGTTTCCCGATTCCCCTCCCCCCACATCCGAAGTGAAAACAGATACGAAGCTGTTTCTTCTAAACCCTGCAGGCGGACAACTTACCTCCATATACGTAGTCTATGTTAGCTACCTACATTATCATGTTATTGTGATATTTGTCCTCAGAAAGGGACATTTTCTGTGAATGGATTTTGTTCAAAGTTTAATAGCAATCCAGACCTATTTATATAAGAGAGTTAAGACCACTTATCAAATTTCAACATTCTGACTTAAAATACCTATTATTTTAGCTGTCGTGTTCATAGACAAATAGACAGATATAATTCCATAAGTGCCCTCTTTGGACTTGCGTTTGTTTAAGACGCGTAAGTCAAACATCTAATTTGAATTCATTGAGGAATATAATATCGTACTTTCTCTAGATATGCGAGAAAGGGGAAAAAACAATTAATTAAAAATCATTGTAAACTCTACCAATGGGTTGTCCAATTACAGATTTTGATTATCTAATCTCTATAGCCTCTGCTTTTTTCTATTAGGAAATCCTGAATTGTATTTTTAGAAAACACGCATTCCAATCTTATACAGGTTGAAAATATATAAAGAGACATTTTTAAATTTTATTTTTAAATCTTTGCATTGAAATTTTCCTTCTCCAGAGTTCCGGTAAAGTTATCCCCATTGGTTTTATAAACTCCGATCCTAACACGCATCGTATCCGAAAAGAAATTGAAACTATTAATATCCTTTACGACTTTAAAATCCTCGAAACAGCTTTAAAGCTTTCTTGTGGTGCTGAACTAGCAGATTTATGTGATTGAGATTTTTTATTTCAAGGGAAAGTTATTGTTGAAGAAATAACTTTTTAGTTACTTTATTTTTTGCAGCTCGAATAATTCTCAACTTAATATACCTCAACCTTAATATCTTAGATCGACTCAATTAATAATTGGACTAATTTCTTTCATATCTTTTTTTAATTTAAATAAAATCAGTGGTGTGCATACAAAGCATATAAAATGGTCATCAACATCAGTTTCCCGCTATTTGTTCAAAAGTCCTAATATTATTCGTTTTCTACAAAATAAATTTGGATTATGAAGGGTATCCAAGTTCTTTTTTGATAAAGATAATAAATATTTTGGTTGTTTTTTCACTTTTATTATCATGTCTTATCCGTTTTCAAGTGATTTCTTTGTCTTATATATTTATTATTCGCTAAATGACAGAATCTAAAAGACTGAAAAACTTGTAAATGATAATAAATTATTTCTTTAAGAATGATCAATAATAATTGATAACTTGTTAAAAAATATCTTTGGGAAAAATAAAACTTTTTCCGAGATATTTTATTTAAGTATTATATAATATTACTTAGATTATGGAAACATGACAGCTACAAATCAAACATTATCAAATTCAGCCTGATGCAGATGCCCTGTTTTAAATAAGCTAGGTTCGTTTTAATTAATAATTTCTTCTCTTTAATGTTTGAATCTCATTATGGCCTGTTAACAAATTGTAAAATTTATTTTAAAGAATTAATTAAATTTTCTTTTAAAATCATTTGAGATTAAAATTCATTTTCTGTGCAATCGCTGCTTGTATTTTATTTTATAAGGTTATATAAAGAAGAATATTTGAAATATAATCATCGTGCTTTTGCGCATGCGTCAAGGAGTATTCATTTCATCGAAAAATGGATGATAGGAGATATGAACAATGGAAAACCTTTCTTTTAGTGATAGGATGAACTCATATTGTTTGTGATATTAAAAGGTGTAATAGCTCTTCTTGTTTCTGCTTTTCATTTCTTTATGAAATATAAGCATTGAAAAGAGTTAAGATCTCATAATGCTGAAATGAACAATATGACGTAAGCTCGGAACTCATTCATCAAAATAAGCAAAATATTCAGATGTATCTGCACGATTTTTAAACGGGGCGTTCACCTGATGTATCAAATAATATTGAATTGTTAGACTTATTTTATAAATTAAAATTATTTAAATAAATGTGGCAACTTAAAAACATATTATTTTTAAATTAATTTATAATTTTAACAAACAATTTAATCTTATTAACGTTTTTTTTACCCATAACTTCTTTATTTTTCTTAATTACAATAATCTTGTAATCGTTGTGGAACTAATTTAAATTTGAAAATAATCTTTCACTTATCGTGAAATAGTTTCACTTATGGTGAAATAATTTCCTTCCTAAACAGCAAAATGCCAGAAATATAAAATAAAATCTTAGTTAAGATTATTATGAAAATTTGTTAAAATAAATTGCCTAAATTATGATGGAAATAATAGTGAAATATACCCTTAGTTTTTTTTTTTTAAATAATTATTTTTTATTTTGATCCATCTTATTTTAAGTTTAAAAAACTGATTTAAATAAACAGTAAAAATTTCTTAAAATGCGGGAGGGATTGTAGAATATTCAAAATAATTGATCGAATGTCAAATTTTTAAGTAACATTTTCTTTTTAAAATTAGAGCACGACTGCAAAGTAATTTAAAAGCATAGATATTTCTCACATCCAGATTAAGAATAGTAGGATGAGATTTTAAAAAATGTTAAATTTCTTTTGTGAGATATATAATCACTCCAAATTAATCAATAATGCTTTAAAAATTGATATATATTTTTAAAAATTTAATATTAATATTTTTTAATTCAATAATATAATTTTTAATAAAATATTTTAAAAAAATTAAATATTATACCAAAAAGATAATGTTTTAATTTATTAATCACTTTCGTGTTAAATCATTTTTTAAAATTTTATTGTTTTTAATTTTTTTTATTGAAAAAGAAATTAAAATTTCTGGAAGCGTAAATTTATTTGTGAGCAAATACTACATAGCATGATAAATTTATAAGCTGAAATTTTAAAAAAGACTCCTTTAAAAAATTCCTTTAATTGCACCGTTAATAATTTATTTATTTATAAAAATCTATGTGCATACTTTGTTATTTTACATTTTTTAAAATTTGAATTAATTTCAGAAAACTAATGCAAAAACATCATAAAGTGTGAGCTGGTTCTGATTTTACAATAAATATAATCATAAGATAAATTATTCTTTCTTTTAGATTTTTTGTCTGGTTGTCTTTTTTATCTCTAAGCCTTATTTTAATATATGTTGCATAAAAATATATTTTATTATGTATCATTTTTTTCACTTATAGTCAAATTTTTATTGTATAATAATTTGCAACTAATAAGTTTTTGTATAGTTTTAACAAACCAGATAATTAATTATGCATTTATAAAAGTTAACTTAAACTTAAATGTGCCATTGCTAATTTTAAAATAGTAAACCAATAAAATGCATGGAAGTTATAAAAATTAATCAAATAGATTAAATGTAACTCCATTGAATAAAATTTTTCTTTGATATATTTTAAAGAAGGCATTATTAAAAAAGATTTTTAATTTATAAATTTAAGTAATCATTATATTAATTATTTCAAATTAATAATTTTCACAATATTATTCTTGATGCATTGAATGCTCGTTTCCTTATTGGTTAGAACTTAAAAACTTATCTGCATTTAAAATGACTGTGTTTATTAAAAAAATTATATCTATACCGATTCCAAATAAGAATATTAAGAGCTTTTGTCTTAAAAATGTTTTTAAAAAATTTTGCATTGACATTTAATTGATACTTTATTAAATGTTAAATTTTGAAATGTCTTAATAAAAATTTATTAAATGTTACATTTTTAAAAACTTTTAGATCCTTTAAAAAAGCATTTATTAAGTAGTTTGTATTTATCAAATAATTTTGATAAATAAAAATAATTGAATCATTTTTATTTATAAAAATGTATTTTATAATTTTATTTAATATTTGAGGATTTTTATTTGATAAATAAAAATCTTTTAACTAATTTAATAATTTGTTAAATGGTTTTTATTTATTACTAAATCCGCTGTTGATAAATGAAATATCTCAAAAGTTGGATTTTTTATATTTAAAAAAATACTCACAGTTGTTGAATTCAAGTAAAGTTGAGTTGTTTGCTTCTGTAGCCTCCATTCTACTCTCGAGTTGTTTCCATCCCGAACACATTCAGGTAGTGAATCCGTCGCGTTCAGGCCTAGAGATGAAGTCACACACAAAAGAAACCAAATCCAGATGCACTCCAAAACCTCCATTTCTGATAACTGATGAAAACTTCAGTAAATTGATTTTAATATTCCGTATTCTATATCTGTATACAGCGAATCGTATTCACATAAGATAAATTCCAATTTGGAATTTTCAAATAATGGATATCAATTAAATGCAGACGATTTTTTTTAAGTTATTAGCAGACGTTATTTCTGCAAAGTTCGCAGATGTTAGACCATTTATTTATTTATTTTTATTTAGAGAAATTTGGCATCGAATAAAAACGCAGAGTTCGTGAAATAATTCGGTCTTATAGTTTATTCCAAGCTCCGAATATCGAACCGAAGTTCTGAATTTCAGAATGAAAGTTCTGAGAAGCAGTCGTGAAATTCGCGAACTCCCGCTGAGAGCAACACTTCGTCCGTGTTCACCGTTCGAAATCCCGGCTTCGAATGATTCTCCTCCCTGATATACCGGGAAAACGGGAAATCTGCACCCCCCCATCCTCCCACCCACTTTCGCCAGTTTTAGGTTTTCCGGAATCGGGGAATGAACGCACCGTGCGTTTCGTGAGGCGGTGAAACAGAAAGAATAAAAGAATGCTGGGGTTGAACTTTTTTTTGTTATTGGATTCGTCATCTTTGAGGTTGCGTGCTAAAAAATTGTGACACATTTTGATTTATTACTGAGGTTATTGTTTTAAATGGTAGTATTAATGTTTTGGAAGGAAGAAATATTGGTGAAGAAGTTTGTAAAATTATTTTAGGGAGAAAAAAATTTGTTATTGTTATTTATGGAATGCAAATAACATTACAAAAAAAATTAAAGTCTGGAAAATATTTGATAAGTAATTTGATAATATCAAGAAAACTGTGCTACTATTTTTAATAGTTAGAATCCTGAACATTTTCAAACATTTATAAATAAATTTTATACATTTTTTTTTTACTTTAAACACATTATTACAAATTTTGTATAAAAAATAAGTACAAATTATATCAAAATTATTTTTTAAGAAATAAATATGTCTGTTTCGTCTGTCTTTATTTTTCGTGTGAATAATTACATTTTTTATTTAAATTAATCATATTTATGTGAAAAACGGTTTAAAATATAATATATAAGTGTTAAAAAGGCTCACAAAAATATATTTAACATTGTCACATTAACTAATGCATTTATACTTATGAAATAAATTGTTAATAAATTTAATGAGTGTAAATATGTTAATTAATATAATGAAAACAGTTATAAAATATATTTAATAAATACTTTAATATGAGAGAAAAGATGTATAAAGACAAATCTGATACGATGGAGGGGAAAAATAGTATTTCCTATATTTTTAAGAGCCAAAAGATTATTTTTTCGTAATCATATTATAAAAGGTTATTGGGAAAAAAAAGTAAAATTGTCAATTATTTTCTTGGTGATATTTTGGACTATCTTTTTGACATGAGATAGCACTATGTCTGTTCATTGTTTTAACCAATAAAACATTTCCAGCTATTTGCATCTCTTAGATTTATAGATAGTATATAAGTTTATAGATAGTACGCCAGTTTGTTAAGTTAAAATTCCTTCAAACTATTACAAGTAGGTTTTGTAATGAGAAGAATATAAAAGGTGTTATGATATTTACCACCTTCCATGTCGCATGTTAAAAAATAAATATTTTAATATGAAATTATTTGATTTGATTTAGTGATTTGATATTTATTACAAATAGTTCGTTATTAAATATTTTTCAGAAAGGTTAAAAGTTTATACCTTAGTTTTAAAATTTTTAGTTTAAAAAAAAAGTATTTTAAAAACAATTACAATGCTGTACAAAGGAAAGCATATCAAGATCATATGAACAGATAATGAATATTAATGAAATCAATATCAGAAAAATCCTTTTTTAATCGCAAATAAGAATTTCTCAAAAAACTTTTGAGAAAATATCGATTTCCAAGCTACTTTTCTGAAAAAAAAATGAAAATTAGATAATATGCAAAACTAGAATATTAGAATTGGTTCCTATTCTATCAAAAAAAATTATGTTTTCAATCAACGGAACATTATGCTACATCATTTCATTATCTAAATTTTCAATTAACGAAACATTATGTACTCGTTAAAATTGTAATAAATTTTCAATAAAATTACGTTTAATAAATATTCAAATAAAGCTGTTTTGTGTGGTAGATAGGGACAGCATAAAAGCAATCGTACAAATAATATTTCAAAACTTCAGAAATAGCTACAACAAGTAATTTTTTACAGCATATTTTTTTTAAAAAAATGTTTGTGTAGCGATACTTTATATATAGTACATTTAAAAAAAGTTTCACTTCGAAAATATGCCGAAGACAATGAAATAATGAGAAATTGCTTTCTAAACAAAATAAATAACTAAATAATTCATTACTTCTCGTCATAATATAAAAAGCACATATTATGGTGAATTGCTTCAAAATCATTTTCACTTCAAGCTATTACAGTTTTTTAATTTTGGGAATATATTTTTTATCATGTGAGAACATAATGTTGTTTTGGTTTAGGGGGCTTTGAATAATTGAAAGCAATGAATAATTGAAAGTCAAAATCGCGTTATCAAGGAATAAAGCTTTAATTAATCAGCATCTTTTAATCACAAATACTTTTTTACCTGCTTTCACCAATAATGTATTATTTTTATTATTATATGCTTCTTTGAAATCAGATGCATTTTTAAAAATTTGATCGATTTTTACTAATAATTCCTTTTTTATTATTCGAATATTGGGATTAGTTGAAGTGATATGAGCATATATTATATATACCATAAACATTATATTAGTATACAAATGTAAACTGGTAAAAAGCATTACAACGGAGTAATGGTGCCACCATAGTTACAATTCATATACCACATAAAATAAATCACATAAAAAAGGATCGCACAAAAACTTGTTTTATTGTATTTCTAAGTAAATACATAATGAATTAGTCATATTCTTGTAATGATCTATTTTTAATTGTCAGTAAAATTAAATATAACTCTGCAAAGCATTTATGGATTAACTGATAGTTTAAATATTAGTTTTGTGAATTTTTTATTTTATTATCTGCTTTCTCTTTTTAACACTAAACCGAAACTTCCATTTGGGCGTATGCTTGACACTTTTGTATGACATGGGACTGAAACTGTCAAAATTATTTTATCGTTTTAGTTGCTATATATGACATTTCCGTAGTAGACGCCGCTTGAAATACAAAGCCTTTTGTCGAAAAATGTATTCCACACTCAAAAATAAAATCACTGGAATTTAAAGAACCCTTCCATGAAACGGTTGTTATTTTCTTTAAAGAACGTGGCAAAAATTCATAGATGCTGTAAACATGAAAAATAGGGATTTTTTTTATATTAGAAAACTTAATTAAAATAGAAACTCCAAAATCAGATTTAAAATATGTTTCTCAGAAACTCAAAATTTTCGAAAATAATAGTTTATTTCCCCATTTCCTTTAGAAACATTTATATTTGAATTGCCCACTTTAATTTCATTTAATATTTTTTCATGTTTGTAAAGAGATGGAATTCTGATAATTGATTTTATTTTCAATTTTTGACGTGACTTAATTTTGAAATTTTAAATAGTTATATATTGTTAATAATAAGGTATAATTTTGTCTATTTTGAAGGCATAGCTACCAGTTAAAACACCGGTTAAACTAAATCAAATTTCATTGGGGTATCAAGATGGACTTCGAATGGATCTGGCATAAATTGATTTCAAAATTCCAAAGTATTTCTAATAATTAACGGCACTTGAGAACCAGTTCGAAAAAAAGAGACAACATACTATTATTAATTTTGTGGTAATGAGATTTAAATATTGTAAATATTTGTAAATATTTTAACTATATAAAATAAATTGTAATGGAATCGCGCGTCAGCGAGAAAAAAACGTTCTAAGGGGATTTACAACAAAAAATCATGTTTGACTAATTTAGAAAAGTAGGTGCGTTGGAGACGTAATGAGGTTATAACCGGTTTTTACTACACTCTAAAATGGGAAGTTGAAGCAAGAAATAAAGATTTGTTTTTAAAGAATGTTGGAGAAATTTCCATACTTGCCTACTGCCATTTCCTAGTTTGCCCCACCCACTTTAGTAGGACGCTATTTAAAAAGCGTGACTTATAGAGGAGGATCAGATCATTTCTGAGAACGTCATACTTTGGTTGGCTTAGCTTGAGAGAGCGTCTTTACTTTTCGACGCGCTTTCAATAGCTTTGCATCTAATCGAGATTATATAATTAAGTAGAGTTAATTTCTAGTTTTTGTTGCGAATATTTAAAATATTACAAATATATACATTCATGATAAGTTGAGTGATATGATATAAAGAAGAAAATAAATATCAATCTTCAGATTTAAATAAAGCATTTAAAGTTTCATATCGCTTTTAAAATCAACTTTATCGGACACAACCAAGCGAGTGTCGATTAACTGAATAATTAGAATCTCACTCCGTTCTCCGGCTTAATCAGTTCGATGCTCTTCTCCGCGATCGTTGGCTGCTCGGTTTGATTAGAAAACTGAACTTATCCGATTAATCGATTCATTTTTTTTTCGAAACTTTATCATTTCAAATATCTATTTTATATATGATTGAACACAAGTTTATTCCGTTCATATTATTCTCTAATCAAGGAATCGTATATAAAAAATGGTGAATATGAAAATTAATTCTTTCTCAACAATTCATGTGACAATATTAGACGTGGTAAGTGGGGCGGGGTCACAGTGAAGAAAGATTTTAAAAGTTTAGTAAAAAAAATAATAATCTAAATAAATTAAATCTGTAAAGTAAGAAATAAATAATGTAAAATCAATGCATGACATTGTTCAAGAATTTTATGTGTAACAGTAGATTTATGAAAAAGCCATATATCTAATCCGTGTGATAGTAATTGTAATAAATTAATTAAATCAGCTATAAAACATGTATAGGTTTATTTTTAATAAGATTTCATAATAAGGTCAATATATTAATATTCTTAGAATTGCATATAATATGCGTAAAAGGAACTCAAAAGTTTATAACACTTCATTTCTTAATAGTTGATTGACATATGAAAATTTTAACACTTCTAATTTCAATACTTTCTTAAATAAGAATATATGCATGTTTTTTTTAAAAAGGTACATATGGACTTGTAAAAAATGAAATATAAAAACTGTATGAAATGTATCCATCTGAATGTTTTATCTCTCACAATTGTGATGTTAGAATGGCATCTTAGTGCACAGTAGATACCTTAAAGTGCATGCTTGATTTTTTTTTTCTCATCGTTTCATGGTACTGTAATGACTTAATTCTGATCGATCAAATAAAATGGTAGTGGTTTGAGCGCAAAGGGTTTATTTACAGCTTTATACGATAACAAAATACAACAATACGTCCTCTAGGTTAATATGTAGAGAAATATTTAAAGTGGATTGTCAGTTCGACATCTAATACGCAGTCTCACAGGCTGACCGCGTATCCGGCTATGGTGTGTAGCTCCAGAGATCGACGGATTACTTCCGGTAGATCTTTCCAATAAACTCGAGATCACGTGGTGTATCTTCAACTCCAGCTATTCAGCTCTGCTCACAGCTCGTCTCGTTGTCGTATCAGCTCTCGTCTAGTCTCTAGCCAGATCAGCTGGTCTCGTCTACCGGATCAGCTTGACTCGTTGGTCAACTTGTCTCGTCCACCGGATCAGCTTGTCTCGTTCCTCCGCTCAGCTTCTTCCAAAACCTTCCATTTTAACATTGGTGAAGCTCCGCCTCTCAGGCTCGCATTGGCACGCTGGAGGTGCCGATCGTCCAATCATTCTTCAGAAATACTCCCAATGGTGCGCCTTTATGTTGTGGGAATATTCATGTAAACATCCACCCTCTTATCAGAACTTTCACAATACACAAATATTCGCATCTGGATGTTTTAGCACTTCTTTCTTCAATGGGTCGTAAAACGCATGTGTTGTTCATAATCGGTTCTTTATCCCAGTTTGGGTGGTCCATAGAAGAAATAGTCCCATCTGGTGTCTCGACACGGTTCCAGTCTTCAAAGGGTAGCAAGCATGTGTGTTCCATTATCTGACTCCATTCAAGTCCGAATGGTGATACTAAAATGGAGAAACACAATGCGCAACAAAGGATGAATTGTCTCACCGCAGGCTAGAAGTAACAACGCTCGAACATGTGTCTCTTCCAAAAAGAAGACCGGATTACGATTTCTTTACACTACTTACTTGTCACCGTTTAGTGACTTCCAAGTTAATTGTTGCCGCATGTTCTTAAGAACTTTTAATTTCTTTCACATTGAACGAATCTCGCTTTAACAGGAAAGAAGAGATAATGCAGAATGCGAAGGCGTAGATGAACACAATTCCAGATGAAGTCTCCCCACAAGCGTTATCGGTAGTGAATGAACTGATGAACTAACTGCATGAATACAAAAGGAGCTTGTTTTGAAAAGAAATAGAATCACAATTTTGTGACAGAAAAAAAAGGGAACAAAGTTTGAATACTTTTTATACTGCTGTCTTATCTATACATAGTATAAAATGAAGTCCCTTGACAGCGTCTGCATGTTGGAACCACAAAACCTCTAGAAATAGTAAACGGATATTGGAGATAATTTAACACTCTGTAAATAATTTATTGGGGAAGGGTTTTGTACATTAAAATCATATCAAAATAAAAAGGGGACTTTTATAATAGCCATTTTAATTTATCCGCATATTCGTGGAAACCTCAAACTGCTCATGTACAAATAGCAAGAGATGGGATATGGCAATACATTTTCTTTGTTTACGCCTCATTTTAAACAGAGATTCAAATCTCATTACACCGAAAAGAAAATACAACTTCTAAACGATTGCCTGTATTTTGTTTATGGGCATATCATATTTTAACCTTTGTTACAGTCTAAATATTTCTGAATGTGTGCTATAAAAATTGTTTTGTAGCTAATTTTGATAATTTCTACTTATATTTTTACGTTTGTTTGATGTTGCTTAACATGCCCTTGTCATATCGGGTGGAGGCTAGGCTTAAGTTTAAAGTTAATTTTTCTTCTTGGATGCTACACCACTTGGACAATGCCGTGCTGGTGCTGCTAGTTATTGGATATTTTGTATTATCTTAAAGTTTTTTGTTAAAATTGATAAAGATGAAGACAATTAAAGGCCTTGAGTTTCCTTCTTCTTTTTCTTTTCTTAAAAATGCTTGTAAACAGATTCTGAAATTCCAGTGTTGTACGGAAATAATTGTATTACATATTTGGGTTTTTAAATAAACATTAGAAAATGTTGATATTAAAATATAATTATAGTACTTCATATTGAATTTATATCCTTAAATAATTTTAAGTGATACACAATTGTGCTGCTGTAACTATATTTTAAGCACTGATATACGGAACGAAATTGAATTGAAACTAAGACAGAAAGAACTTTTGAATAAGTATTTGAAAATTTTGTCGTAAAATTATTATAGTACTGTAAATTTAGTTTACATCCTTAAATAATTTTACGTGATGCACAATTGTGGTGTTATAAGGATTTTTTAAGCATTGATGTAGAACAAAATGCATTGAAACAAAGACGGAAATAACTTTATTTCAAAATTTTGACATTAACCGTTTGAGTTCGGCAAAGAACTATTGAGCTTCACTTGCCGTAAAGGTAAATATTCTCCCGTACTCAAACGGTTAAATTATAGACAGTCGTGCACATTTAATTTATATCCTTAAATTATTTTAAGTGATACCCATTTGTGTTATTATATGGATTTTATTTTTTAAGCACTGATGTGGAACGAAATGCATTCAAACCCAGAAAACTCTTGAAAAAAATTTCAAAATTGTGGCATTAAGTTATAATTATAGTTATGCATGTTTAATTTATATCCTTAAAGAATTTTAAATGATTCATAATTGTGTTGTTGTAAGGATTGGATTTTTTTAGAACCGATATGGAAAGAAATGCATTGAAACCAAGTCAGATAGAACTTTTGAATAAGTATTTGAAAGTTTTAACGTTATACTTTAATTATAATGTTGCGCATTTAATTTATATCCTTAAACAATTTAAATTAATTCACGTTTGAGTTGTTTTAACGATATTTTAAGCATTGTTGTGGAGAGAAATGCATCGAAACCACGACGGAGTGACGTCTCAACGAATCATGTATTAAAGAGAATTGACTACAAATATTAATAACGATTATATATAGAATATATAGAATTATGATGTCAGAAACAGTACAATAGAAACCCACATCAAATCATTTGTTTCTGCTTATTTTTCTTACTTTTCAAAAACTGGTCAATAATTTTGCTGTTACAATTCTCTGTTGTATGAAAATGTCATTTAATAATGCTTTCATGAATTATGTGAATCATTTAGAAATCTTTTTTTCTTTCTTGTGGTAATATAAAGATCCCCAGTCACTTGCAAAAACTAATTATTTAAGATTTGTGCACTCTATTAAGCACTTTTACGGGTTTTTGGTCCCATAAAATATCCTTCGTAGATTCGATAACTCCATCTGACAAGTAAAAAAATACTCTTTTCTGCTTCCCAATTGCTGAGCAGAGAGCTTTTTATGAAAAAAGGGAGAAGTGTAAACAAAAACCCAGAATCAATAGCATGATCTTCTTTGATAACGATAATGCACCCCAAAATAAATTCACACACGAAAATCGGTAATCGATATCAAAGTTCTTGAACCATCGTTTCATTCCTTTTTTTTTCTTTCACTTTCTGTCTTTTCTTTCACCATGGATTTTTTGACGATTATTTTTCTTCAAACTTTTTCTTCAAGGCTTTAAATTGATTTTTGATAACCATGTCACAAATGCAATAGATAGCAGCTAACACCTCGCGATACACTACAAAGATATCAAGTCTTTTAAACCGAAATTCGTCTTTTGTTTATAAGTTCACTCGATATTTGAATAAGATCGTGAGCTTTCTTTATAAGACTATATTTTCTTATCGTCATTTCTCCCCCCCCCCTTTTTTTTTAGTTCACAATGGCGACACGATTTACAGCAGGTTATTTTTCAAGCATTTTTATTCCATTGGCAAATAATATTTTCTCTGATTCGTAGAAAGGTAAGTGAAAAGAGTTTTTACAAATACTCTTAAATTGAAATTTTTCAAATGTCATATTTAAACTAAAACTTGATTTTTTTTTTCGTTTACAAGATGGGATTTTTTTTGTTAAAATTATACTTCTATAATCTCTTAATATAATTCGACTCTGAAAAATAATTCGAATCAGCAGTCTTTTAATACATTTTATCTGCTATGAATTTTATGATTAATTTTTAAACTTCACAAAATTTTCCTCCGTTTGAATTAGGCAATTTTGAACTGAAGTTAGATAACAAGGAAATCTTTTGAACTGGCCTTCAATTGTCTACAAGTCCAAGTCAGACTATAGTAATTGAAAATTGCGAGATATATTAAGTTAATCTTTTAATAAAAGAGTGCAATATAAATAATGACAGTATCGGAAATATTTGATCCCTTGTTCCCATCATTTTCAGTGCAATGGACAGTTCGATTTCAAAATACCGAAAGAAGATCCTGAATTTGGCTTTAGTAAAGTTAATGCAGTTATGCATTTAGCCTTAAATTCCTTATTTTCATTCAGTTCCATAACTATTTTGCCCTGTCCTAGCCATAACAATTTTTGTTAAATTATTTGTGAACACAATTTTCATTGGAGTTGAAAAAATTATCACATTTTTTGTGAAATATCGATTGCAGATTTTCTTTCGCATATTTTGCAGTTTTCATTTCGAAATTTTTCTCTTTTTACATGATGATATTTTATGCCGTAAACGATTCATGATTGATTATTTTGAGGGAAAATAAAAGCAAATTCCCCTGTAAAGGCACTTAAGAAAGCATAAAAAAATTCTTCTGGACACTTAATAAAAGTTTATGCCACATCTATATCTGCGATTTCTTCTTCAACTTTTAAAAAGATTATCTGAACGATCGATCATGGAACCTAGTATTCTTCACAACATGTAGCAGAAATGATTTTATGTGGAGCAAACTAGTGACTGCATGCAAAGATTGGATCAAATAAGGCTCGATGTATTAAAGGACACCGGCGTTTTAATCAAAAAATTTAGAGCATTCAAGCTGATACGCTACAAATATGTAGGAAGAGTTGGTATTGCTTAGTTATCACCACAGTTTAAAACAGACATCCATCCCAAAATAGCTGCGCTTCAATGAAAAAACCGTATTTAATATAAATTAAACTAATATTCAATCTTTAAATTTTTTTGATAATAATAGTATTAATTCCTTATTTCTTTTAAACAAATATTTTCTTCATTGACTTTCTAAGCGAAAATTTACTAACCTTTCCGTATAATTTAAAAACATCCTCTGTCTGTTAATTAGAATGAGGAGAGGGTAAGTTTGAGTTAACATCTATGTGTGTATGTGTCCGCGATTTTTTCAACTTTTTTAATTATTTTAAAATTAAGTGATATGGTACACGATTTTTGAATTTTAACAAAATTAACCCTTTGTACTCCGAAAAATAATTAGATGCTAAATTATTCATCTAATACAAAAATTTGTTTATTGCTATGAAAAATAAATGTACATAATTCTTTTAAATTGACCTTCTTTGCAAAATTAATTCACATCTCTTAACCATTATGTAGGCATTTTTAACAGTTAGTTTTTAAAAATAAATAAATTAAGCGTCAAAATGATGCACAATCTTGAATGGTGAGTCAGAGGCACCATCGTAGTGCAAAGGATTAACTTGATGATGATGATGTCGTATCCGCTTTTTACCACGGAATAAGGGTTGCAGTAGCTTCTGAGGGTATAAACCCCTGAGCACCCGAGAATAGAAGTCTGACTTCTAGCTCATATGAGGATGAAACACACACCCACACACTTGCACAGCCCCTTTTTACATGGCGGGAGGGGGCACATTCACACATCTCACAGATAGAACAACCACGCCCGAACCGGGACTCGAACCCGGAACTCACAGAATACGAGGAAGAAGCACTACCTCTGTGCCAGAAAGCCTGCCAAAGGATTAACTTTAAATACTTAATTAGTTATTCGCATATATATTGCCTCCTTTACGTATGAGTCACGTGTTTTCTCAAAGTATAAAAAATATTAATGAGATCAAATCTTTTCAGCAATGTAATAATTAATATTCAATATATATAAATAGCTGCAAAATTACTACTTTTATGTCTTAAACAGTATTAATTTTATTTTTTATTATTAAATTCTGTTCCAATTATTTCTCAACTCTATTTTTATAACTAGAATTCCAGATCTTGTTCCCTTATATAAAGAATCAATCCCCATTTTTTTTTCTAAAAAATAATGTTTAGAATTGGCTTAATGTTTTATAATTGATTAAATTCTTGATTCCTAATTTTATTTTTTGGTAAATTTAATGCTGGAAAAAGTTTTCTTTCTGTTTTTTAAAATTATTTTTCCAAGAAATTTAGGTAGTTCTGATGTCAAACCATAACAATATTTGTTTCCTCTGAAACGCTGAGATCAAATTCCAGTATTTTGAACATCAAGGAGATCTTTTACGTTTGCAAATTCAAATTCCTGGAGAACTATGATGTTCCCAGAATATGCGAAAAGAAATAGCTTTGCATTTCAGATTCTTCGAATGCATCTCTTGCCCGAAGACAGAACAACCCTCAGTTTAGCCATAAAACAGAATTCCGATAACTGCGTGTCTGAGAATTGAATCATGAATTTCTTTGAACGATAGTTTTTCTTTTCATATCTCATGATAAAATAGTTTGAATGATAGTTTTTTTCTTTCAAGACCGACATCTTATTATAAAATAATAGTTTGCAGAGGAAATATTTGTTGTGAAATTAATTTCCTCTACTTTTTTAAAGCATCAAAAAGAGAGAATTTCATGACTCCAGACTTGTTACAAATAAGCCTAAAAGATTACTTTAACTTTAATAAAAAAATTTCTATAAATAAAATAAGATTATCCTTCCTCATATAGAGCAACTAGACATCTCAAAAATATTCTAAAAACTTTGGAATTAAACTAAATTTTAAAAAACGGGATTGCATTTCATTAAAAATAAAGGAATCTAACATTGGGCTTGTAAACAATATGAAATTAAGACACATTATAAAATGACGTAGAAACAACAATCGACTATTAAATCAGATACCGTCGCCCAATTATTATTTTTAGGTTGCTCTAAGTTAACTTTTTGTTTGGTTTAATTTCAACCCGTAACTGGAGACATGCATTTCCTCAAATTGGCCAGAGACTTGCATTCAAAATGGCTCGATTGTTTTTTTTCTCCCGTAAACAACACTAGAACTTATTTGGGAAACACAATACATTCTGGAGCCCATATTTTTACCAAAAAGATTAAAAATATTAGTAAAAAAATTATTGAATGTAATAATATTATAAGTTTGGTTTAGTTTAGCTATATTAACGTCCCTTTGTAAAGCAACTCTAAAGCTGAGATGGACTTCCTAGATTTGAGCCGCTGCCAGATGATGAGGATGACACCGGAGTTATCATCTCTCTCTCCACTCCATACCAGTCGGATAAAGTTTGACCTTGATTGATTTAATGGGCACATACACCCTTACACGGAGGTTATTCGATGGAATAGGGTCTTGAATCTAAAACCTTACGGTTCGCAACCCAAGATCTTATCACCAGGCCATAGCGACCCTTATTAAATATATGAAAGATGTTATAAAATAGCTTAAACATTCTTTTAATGTGTATTTATTTAGTTTAAATATCACGGAAAGGCTCAATTGTTAATAATTGTTAGAATTTAACAAACAAAAATGAAGAATACAATATTTTAAAATATTATTTTACGAATACTTCTTTATTCTTTTTGCATTATTCAAATAAATGACTTCATAAATAAAAATGAGTTCATTATGAATAAATTACTTCATAAATAAAAACAAAAACTTTAAAAAAATAACTCGGTTACACGCGCGTATTCTTACTTTGTCTCTTAGAGACATACTGTAGAAAGAACAGCTTAAGGTACTAGAAAGATTATTGTATTCAAGGACAAAATACCAGATGATAATCAGAGCTAATAAACAACGAGGAATCATTTCGACTACAGTCTCTATTTACGGGTTAAGCTAAGTAAAACAACAACGACCTTCAAAATAAGCCTCATATAGACATAACATCCAAAAAACGTACTGCTAATAGCTTTAACGAATCATGCCTGATTTGCATGACATCATAAAAACGAGAGTCAAAAATAATTTTACGGACTACGGGCTCTCTATTAAAATTAAGAACGCCCATTCTGAAATTGAATATTTGCATTTCGTCTATCATTCTGTATTTTCCAATCATTTTTTCTTCTGAAAATAATTTTAAGGATTGAATTCCTTTTTTTCTAAGCATCAAATCGAATCCGCTGAATGTTTCGTATAAGATTTGTTCTTTAGAATACCGAAGATCATAACTCCAGCTCAAGGGAATGATGCCTGAGCACGCTATCTAAAAATTTACCTTTCGAGAAAATAATGCTAACGATCTCTAAATAATGGTAATGTTTTAGGCATCTGAGGAAATTGGAAATGAGAAAATAAATCTACTTAAAAAAAGAAGATGCATTTTTAAAATGCAATCTATTATCTGGGATTTGTTTATTTATTTACTTTTGTGAGCTTTCCAAATCATTTGTTTCAGCATCGAAGTTTTCACTTTGTCTTCCAAGAAATTTGACACATGAGCGTAAGAATAAAGAGAAAGGTCGTTTGTTCAACGAAAATGGAATATAATTAGAAAATAATAAACCGGATTTTGCAAACAATGGAAGATTGGATGCTCTTTTGTTTTCCTCTGCCCCCCCCCCCAAAAAGAAAACAGATAATCATGGATCCGATAAATTGTATTTCAAATCATTTCAGAAAGTTGATAAATTACTTATAATGTTGAATATTGTCTCAAAAAGAATATTTATATTCCTAAAAGATTACTACAAGAGTAATTTTTAAAATACTTGTTCCCCGATATTATGCGGTTATTATATCGAATTTTCCTATCTTCTAATTTTAACAGCATAGTAACTTCACATTTTTTATTTAAAAAATTCATTTTTATCTTTCAATAATAAAAGAACTGAACCATGAAATATTTGATGCATCAAAGCAAGCAATTTCGATTTCATTTACAATAACAAAAATATCGTTGTAAAATATATTTAAAATTTTGTTTAAAAGACGTATAGATATTATCTCAAGAATTTTACCGTAATTTAAATGGTGCCGAAGAAAAAAAAGGGGGATATATAATTGTTGTTTTTGTGAGGAAATAGTTTTGGAAATTCCTGGTACAATCATAATGTAGTTTCTTCTTTTTTATTAATATTTCATCTTTTTTCATTAATTAGTTTACTGAAACTCGCTCTAATGGGCACAATTATACTTGAACTGAATTGATATTTCTAAGGCAAATATCTTGGCCTGTAAATCCCTAATGTACATATTCAACTTTATTGTAAATAGAGATAACATATAATACAAGAAAACTACATAACATTTAGACATTATTTACTGAGTGTATATTTATTGTATCAGAAAATTAGAAATATAATTTTTAGTGGATTTAAAGCATTTTGCAGTGTGAAACTATATACTATCTCTAAAATTTTAAAATAAGATCAAGATTAGAATTAATGTTTTGTATAAAGCATAAAATGAGAAATTGTATTATTTTAGATTTATTGAACCCAGTATAGATATAAGGCCTAAATTGAAGTCGAAAATTCCATAGGTAATAAAAAAATCCCTATAGATAAAGCATTATTTAAATTGATGACTTTTAGAATGAATTGACGGCGTGTAATAGATCATTTTAAAAACGTTCTTCATTTGCTTTGACAAATCTAGAACTGTAAACCTGGATAGATCTATATGTGAATCTTTCTTTCCAGAAATTCATTGATGTGCTCAGCTCTTTGTTGATTCTGGTTTTCTTCCATAAAATGTTTTATTCTCCGATCCAGAAACTCCTCAAATGAAATTCGATATCTTTATTCTTGTAACGCGGTCAATGATTTGCAATATTGATCTGCCACCCAATATCATACCTCTCCTCACATAAGATTCTATCAACGAGGTTCTTTTTTCTTGCTACATTTCATAAAGAAAGTGATTCCAAGGTTCTCTCAAGGATAATAATCCTTTAAAATCACACTCGATTAGTCTATTAAATTAGTATAAAACTCATAATCTCCTATTCTCTGCATCTATAAAGGTTTTGGGGGTTACAGAAATGACGAAATTTTTCATATTTTATATGGCCAGATCGAAGGAGTAAAAAAATCAGTAAGCTGTCTATTAATAGTTTATCGGGAAAGTGTACGATATGAAAGCTTTAAAGCATTAAATATTTATGATGATCAGTGTATAATGCTGCATAGTCATACTTGCATATATTGAATTTGATGGGTAATATTATCTAATCTCCCTGGCGATAATACATATAATTTGGAATTAGTACCGATGCTTGAATACTACATTGTAAATACTCCTAGCCATTTAATGTCCATAGATTGCTGCTCATAAGCTTTAAAATTATTTCATTTTTAAATCTATTATCTAAGTAAACTTGTGAGTTCATTTTAAATATAATCTATCAATCGCGTGATTTTATTTTATTTTATTTTATATGTAAAATATTTCTATTGATACGAAAATACATTAAATAAAAAATCAGAGTTTTTACTCGTTTAACTAGCATTAAATGCGTGGGCTATATTTAAAATCTTCAATTATATATCCTTCAATTTTTAGAATAAACGTGGAGACCATTTTGAATAAATTCCTTTTTAATTCTTGTTTTTGATACCGATGCATATATTAAGTAAAGAACATAGAAAAAAATCAAAAACTTTTTCTCCTTATTCTTCAATATTCTAAATCAAAACTATTATCTCTTTTGTTGTTCAATCTATCATGAACATTTTACTCATACCGCTCCTATCAGATCCACCGTTTGATTCACTCTGATTGAGAGATGCTTCATGGCTGTAACTATTCAAATAAAAAAAGACTTGTTCACCATGTTCTCGACATTTCCATAAATATTTATGATAATAACCATTTTATTACTACGAATGTAAGCCAATGGAATGTATAATTGCTATCTTTAGTAAAAATGATCATTTAACATTTGACATTTTCTTGTAGAACCTATGCGAAAAGAGGAGAATGGAGAAAAGAAAAGAATGGACAAATGCTCTCTATAAATAATTTAAAATTTAGTTTTAATATTCACCTCAATGAGTTTGAATAGATAAAATTATTCAGTTGAATGACTATGAAAAGATTGAAAAAGAACTGTTTTTAACAGAAATGAATTGTATTCTTTATAAAAAGGTCCATGAAATTTTATATTTAATTATTCCTTCTTTGTACTCGCGATATTGGAGCTCTACTTATCAGTATTATACTCGATTACTTACGAATCACATTAACTTAAGAATGGTAGCAACTACTGTTCCAAACTTGGTTCTAATATATGGTAATCACTTTGTTGTCCCTAAAGTAGCATGCATCACATGGTGAGATTGGATATGCCGCACCTAGAAACAAATGGTGGAAACTTTCCTGTCTCGAAAATAGTACAAGATTCGGTAAAATGAGTGAATACTCTATTCTCGATTCAAAGGTATATATTGTTCTGTGATAATATTGCAGTAATATATTTGGTCTGTAAAATAGGCAATGAATATTGCACTAATATACGAGTATCGTATTTGGTCTGTAAAATAGGCAATGAATATTGCAGTAATATATTTGGTCTGTGAAATAGGCAATGAACATTGCAGTAATATATTTGGTCTGTAAAATAGGCAATGAATATTGCAGTAATATATTTGGTCTGTGAAATAGGCAATGAATATTGCAGTAATATATTAAGTCTATAAAATAGGCAATGAATATTGCAGTAATATATTTGGTCTGTAAAATTGGCAATGAATTTTGCAGTAATATATTTGGTCTATGAAATAGGTAATGAATATAGCAGTAATATATTTGGTCTGTAAAATAGGCTGTGAATATTGCAGTAATATATTTGGTCTGTGAAATAGGCAATGAATATTGCAGTAATATATTTGGTCTCTGAAATAGGCAATGGATATTGCAGTAATATATTTGGTCTCTAAAATAGGCAATGAATATTGCAGTAATATATTTGGTCTGTAAAATAGGCAATGAATATTTCAGTAATATATTTGATCTGTAAAATAGGCAATGAATAATGCAGTAATGTAAAAGTCATTTATAGATGTACTGCATAGTGGCAGTAAGAAAGCAGCTGTTTATATTTAGATATCGTCTGTAATATAATGATTTAGCGAAGTTAGCAATATAGGACAGAGTTACCATCATAACGGTAATTTGACATTCTTATTTTTACATTGCTTCCCTGGTGAAGATGTTTCTTCCTCATAAATTTTAGATATTTTTGAACCCATATTTTTCAATGCCAGACCATGATCTCAATTGGCATACGGTTGGTTCATGCTTTAGATATTTTTGTTGGCAACACTAGAGGTGTGTCAAAGACAAATAAAAGCTGTATGTATTTTTGCATTGGAGTTGATGCTGATTTCGCGAGGAGCGAGTGAAATTTTAAGACATGCATCAACTGTGCATCTTTTCATGAAGAATTATGTTCTTGTTTTTATTACTCGAAGAAACAAGTTATGTTTTTATATAACTGTCTAATAAATCTATATTTTAAGAAACTCGGCTCCTCATTTTAAAGCATAATCGACAAAAATAAATTAAGTAAGAACTTTTTTCTTGATAATTACTTTATTAAAAGTTTTTCAGTTCTTGGAAGACAGTTCCAAAATTCTTCGCTGAAATCTGGAAAAAAATAAATCGAATTTCAGAAAGTATAAAATTTTCCTTCGAATATCAGTAAACAAATTGAACTGAAAATTAAAAACACAAAATCTGACAGACTTACAATGAATTGCTTTTATTTTTACTTCGCTAAATCTGTTTTTGTATTTCGATTTTGTAAATTTTTATAATTTAAATTTTCGTTGAATCAGTGGTTATGATGATAAATTATTTTTTTCCAAGAAAAATGTAAATGCCAGATTTTTTTCCTTTATAATCATTGAGATGCATTTTATGTTTCTAGAAAATCGTTTAGAGACCTGTTTCTTTTCTTAAAATTTTTCTGAGAAGTTATCTCTGATTGCTTCTCCGGATGCTCCCACTCGAATGGATAAATAGTTCTGTTTAAAACTGGAATTATTTCTGATCACTACAAAAGGCGAAGAATTCCATTCTGAGAAAAATGTTCATCATATCTCAAATTCTACGAACGGAATCATCACCCTTTATTTTATTTTTGTTTATTTATTTTTTCTGAATGCAAATAAAAATGCCTTTTATTGATTTTCAAGAATTCCTAAAATACAATTTTCATCTTTTCTTTAATTTTTTTCTTCCCTTTGTTGTTTTATCTGGGTTTTTTACTTCATAAAAATAGAGTTTTTTTATTATTTAGAAACCTTGATTGAATTGTTAATAACTGATAATGCAAACGAACTTGAAAATTATACACACTTTTTGCATATATAGAACTAATTGCCGGAAATAAAAAAATTAAAATTAAGGATTGATTAATATTTCTTTGAACAGCCTTTAACATCGTTAAATATATTCTATTCAATAAAAAAATCGACTGGAGATACACGAAAAATTTGGTTAAATTTGCTTTCTTTTGCTTTTTATCAAAGTAAAAAATAATGTAACTCGCTGCTTTATTTGATTTATTATTTTTTCATATGTAAAGAAAAAATATTGTAATCTCAAAAAAAAATATTTTGAAAAGACAAGATGCCCCCCCCTTTTTTTGTAAAAATTAATTCGATTAACCCAAATTACCTTATCATGTCTTAATAAATCTTTAAAAATTTAATAATCATCTGACAGTAACACTTTTGAGAAACTAACCCTTTGCGGCCGGAAAAATAATTCAATGTATAATTATTCACCTAATACATGGACCTGTTTATTACACCAAAAAATAAATACTAGCAACTGCTTTAAGATTAGTTTTCCTGAAAAATAAATCGGCATCATTTTAACATTCTGTAGATGTTTTTAACAAATAAAATTTTTAAAAAGGAATAAATAAAATGTCAAAATGATGCACCTTCTTGAATGGTGGTTGAAAGTAGACATACGACCGCAAAGGGTTAAAACAGAATTTGCGGAGCTCAATATTTGAATCGACCATAAAATAGGCTTATACACAAACTTAATAATAATTGAAACCTTAAGTTCACATATCGCTCCCCTTAAATTGTTGGGCATTTTGGGGAGGAAGTTTATAACTGAAATATTGTTCTGTTAATCTGAAAACTTTTGGTTATCTTAAGAACTTCTAGGTTGTTGTCAAGGATCTCATGGAAGGTTCTAGGTTGTTGTCACGGTTGTCATGGGAACTTCTAAATTGCTGTCAAGTTTATCATAAGAACTCCTAATAGGAACAATAATTCTCACTTATTTTAAAAATTAAAAAGAAATAATTGAAATAAAATTAGTTGAAATTCATTTAACTCAATAATAAATTCACAGAAGGTATTTCAGTAGATATACTGTTTTATAAAACACAGACGCTGGATTTAAGTTAACTTTTGTATAGTGTTTAAGTAAACAATTGCAAGTTATGAGCATACTTCATCTTTCAAAGGTCTGTTCTCTTAATCATTTGAAAAATCAGTAAAATTTACAAGCTCAAAATGTAACAAAAGATAAAGGATGCATACAATATAAATATTTGTAAAATTATTTTTAAAAACTATACAAATTTTTAAGATATATTTCAGAAAAAAATTGGGAAAAACTCACTTTATTTTAAAGCAATTACTTTCTAAATGATTTAAGAAAAAAACCCAACATATTATTTAATTTAAGAAGCCTTTAAGTTTCTGCGAATCTAATATCTATATCTATATCTATATATATATCTATCTATATATATATATATATATATATATATATATATATATATATATATAAAGTAAAACATTAAAGAAAAATATTGGCTGCAGTGTAAGATAAACAATGAATCGTTATTTGTTCTTTACATAAAAAGTCTTTTTTTTTTCACTCTGGTTATTCACCACTTAGTAATAAATCGTGTTTCACCAGTTAAGCATATTTAGTGCGAATGCCAAGATTTTAGTAAACAACGGCAAGTTCATTTTGGCACGACTGTTTTTAACTTCAAGGGCATTTTAGATGATAATCCTGATTCAAATAATCTAACCTATTAAAAAGATATCCGAATTTTGCATCAGATTGAATTGATTCTTTTTCTCTCTTTTTTTAAAGAATACCTCAATTTTTAACACGAAAACCGTCTAACAAATGGTTGGCACAGTATGACCAAATCTGGCTTTAAAAAAACGTTTACAAACCGAATGTTAGCTTAACCAAAAAAATAAATAATTTGAATAAGTTGTTATTTAAATTTCTATCCATGAGTAACTGAAAAATAACATTAAATTCTTATCATCTATATAATGTCAAAAACGAGAATACATATAAATGATTTAAATCACCCTGTATTAAATTAGTTAAGATACTACTGAAAATTACATTGAATATTTTCCGGAACTATCATTGGTATAAACCAAATAAAAAATATATTCGTTATGACTTATTTTAAACAAGTTATATAAAAAAATTAAGTAAATCCCTACTTAGGTCAACATGCCTGAATTGTTAACACCAACTGGGCCAACATGAACTTTCTACGCCAGTTGGGTTAACTCAATACATATTAGAAATTTTTAATTTTCTTTGTTTTGTTTTTTTTTTAATTTAAAAATACTTCTAAATGAATCCGAAAAATCGATTAATTAACAATGTTTACATTTAAATGCCTCAAACACTAAGTAAATAAACATAATCGTTTGAAATAACCGGTCGAATGCATGTTAAGCCTAACCTCATTAGCGTGTGTGTGGGGGTGGGTGGGGAACAAGACTTGTTTTTTTGGCTGTAGGGTAATAAAGACTTTTGGTGGGAAAGTTAGTGTTTAGTTAATTAATAAAAAATTAACCAAATTAATGCGTTGATATTTTTAAAAACTGTATTAACATCAAGTGTTATCCACTACAAGTTTTAAAAAGTGCATTTAAACTTGAATGGATGAACGAAAAGCATTTCATTAACGATTGAAAATTTGAACAAGATATATATAGGGAAAGTGGGAACTAATAGCAGGAGTTGAAAAAGCATATTTTTCGCATTTCATTTTGTTTCAGAGGGCTCACATCACAAGTGCAATTTGTAAGGGTACCCGATGTGGAAGCTGATATTAATGACGAAACCTTATCGATTTCAATATCTCCCCCCATTTAACATAAAGATATACCAGTAATACGTTCACTTAACAATTTAATCCTGCGTATGGATCGACAGACATCATTAAGATGGCTTCAAAATCCATTTTCAGCGTCAAAATCGAGATAAAATGCGTGTCCTGCTAATGTTCAAGGAGCCAGTGGAATACCCCATGCAATCGATTTCCCAAGAGACTCCATTAAAGTCGGTTGTTCCACTGGATCATGGCCTAATCACTGGCTATCAAATCTTATGCATACTCTTAAGTGTTCCTCGAAACATTAAACTGATTTCACCTCTCAAGCAATGAGGAATATTATGACTAAAATCACCGAAAACTGTATTTGACGGTTATTATTCGACGATTTCGAGATGTAATATCAGAATGGTTCTGATATTGAAATCAACAGCAACGTAATCGGATCCATCGATACAAATTTAACGGTTATTAGATTGAAAAACGAGTTTAATTTTTATGTAGGTTTCCTTTCAAGATAGTTAGCATTCTAATCTTTCTTGATTTCTTCTTTTATTTTTATTTGATTTTTGAATATTTTGTTAAAAGTTCCTTGATTACATCATTAGGGAAATAAAATTTAAATTCAAATGGAAAAAAAATATTTATTTCGAAGCCTATTATTTCAAATCTTAAGAGAAATGATTCTCAATTTTCATTAATCTAATTTTTAAAAAAAAGAAAATATTGAAATTATAGTATCTAGTAAATGAAAGGTTGCCAAAATAAATGTAGAAAATTTTTACAAACTTATATATAAAGTTGCTGAAGTAAGTTTGAAAGTAATTGTTCTTATTTAAGAGTATTTCATTATTATATCAAAAAAAAAGAATTTATTATAATCTTATTACTTTTAAAAATTACTATTTAAATAAATATATTATTAGTAAATATTCACTATTGTTTTTAGAGATTGAATGTATAAAATGATAGTATTCTCTACATCAAAAAAAATTCTAATTTTTTCCTAAAACTTTACGTTTCCCATTTTTATAAATATTTCATTTGCAATTCTTTAAAACCTTACTTAATTTTTAATTGCTTTCCATTTAAAGACATATTTCTTCATTTATATTTTTAGCCTTTTTTATCGGTACTTGAGTATTAGACCTTCCATCTTTATCGCCAAATTTAAAGGCCAATTAGTTGCTAAACCGTCATTATTTTAACAATTGTTCATATCTTAATGTCATCCACCAGTTTTGTTGCTTTAGTTGGTGTAGACGGTTTATCAGCAAATTTGAATCCGTCACCAACTAGTTACTAAACCATTGGCGACCTTTGGCGTGGATGGTCTAATACGTAAATACCTTTTTTTTTTCTTACATAAAATTTTTTGATACTTTATATAATTGGCGATTCCTTTTATTATTCTCTTAAATTTTGAATTTATAATAATATTTTTCATCCATAAGAAAAAATTGTGAATACACCTATTGTCTGAAATTTACTGTATAGTATTAATTTAAAGCATGCTTTTGCATTCTCTGGTGAAGAAAAAAATAACAATTAATAAAACTTAACTGCAAGTTTATTAATAAATGGTTATCATGTATCAAAAGAAATAAACTTCAATGAAACAAATAAGAAAGGAGTATTAATGAATAGGGGCTTCAACATTGACTTGTATAACAATTAGTTAATGTCGGTTCTGGTGTAGAATTGGGTGGTGTCCATTCGATTGGCGACAAATTTCAGAGATAAAACACTACTTCAAGTTTCTATAATGCTGTGATTTCATTAACGTTACGAATGAGTTACTGATCGAAAATCACCCTGGTGCCAATCTTGGCGTCAAAAAAATGCCAAGAAATCAAGGACACATAATTGTAAACTTTTACTGAAATGTCGCTAGATCTGAAAGTCATTATACATGCCAAGTTTTATTTAACTATCTTGTACTCTCCTTAATAGGACAGCTGTTCTTCGATTTACTTAAAATTTTATTTATATCATTTTTATTTAGCCGGATTAGTAAGTGAAAAATATAATCAAATAAAATGTGTATTTACAAGTGTAATATCTCTAACCCCAATGTTGCTCGATGTTGTTACACTACGAGATGTTCGCCAGTTTCAGTTAGCAAGTTTTTAAACTGCATTGCCTTTTGGCCTGTATCTTATTCAAAACTCGAAGCAACACAATGAAAACAACATTCGTTTCTGTCTCTAAAATCTTAATATTGAATCCATTTTTCAAATTTTGTTGCCAATTTAAAAATTTTACGATTTGCTTTCTTTTTAGATTACCAGATTCTGGCTTTGTATTTCTTCGCATCCTAGCATGCGCCATTTTTAAAAATGTCGCCAAGGCAAAAACGGTGCATTTACGAAATCAACAAGAACCATTGCCTAGGCAAAAAGCCAACGAGCTTTCGTGGCAGAAATGACGTCACGTCTTCTCGATATAAAGTCGCCAAATTAAGGATAATATCGCCGCATTGCTTTTCGAAAGAAAAAAAAACAATTTAGGGTTAACACATGCATAGTTTAGATATTCATACGATTGCTAACCGAAAGGCGAAAAATTTCCGTTACTCGAGAAAGATAAACAAATCGTAAAGCTATTCATTGGTGTTGCCACAAACGGCGTCTGAAAGTATAATCAATTAAATAATGTTGCTTTAGACACATTTGCTGTTAATTAAAGTTTTAATTTTTTTTGTCTCGATTTCCCATCAAGTGCAATTTAAATACTTATTACGACGGAATCATAATTTTCATTATAGATTTTAAACAATACTGGCTAAACAAATTTCAAGAGTTATTTAAATTTAATTTCGGGGCATCTTCTTTGTAAAATAATTATCAAACTACTTCTCAACCCAACACTTCTGATTGAAAGTCGAGAAAATGGAGATAAAGTGACCGAATTCTTGTTGTTCTTGTGTTCCGCTTTACAACGGAAGGTAGGGAACAACTAACAGATTCCACAAACAGACATCTCGTGAAAAAGTTTAAAAATAAAAAATTTCTAGTGAAAAATATTTACAAAGCTTTCTAAATTTATAAACATTCTTTCTATTCAACCATTCCTATTTCCTTCGAAAATAATTAAAACAGCAAGAATTTTGTATATACCATTATTAATAGTAAAACGTTTCAGAACTTTTGAAATAAATGTCAAATTTATGAAAAAAAAAATTTTGATACGTAAATATAAATATAGGCATGTATAAACATTTTGTTTAAATCTAGTAGAAACATTGATCTCATTTAAATACTTATTAAATTACCTAACTAATGTAAATTTTTTATAACAAAATTCAAGAAATCGCAAGAAACTCCTTTCATAACCAGTTTCATTCCTTTACATTTTTTTTCGTTTTGATAATTTTTCAAAATTTAATTTGATGCACAATGTTTCTATGAAATTCAGACTTATTGTATCGTTTCATTAAACCATTTTAATCATATTCTTTCGACAACACAATAAAATTTGTTTTGGAGGGGCCATTAACTCCAATGTAAAATTTTCAATCCCAAATTTATTTTGAAATATATTCACATTTCAATAGACTCATTATAATTTATACTCAATTTAAATCCATTCAATTTATATTTATAAATCCTACCAAATGGTGAGGGGAAATTTTTAAATATTTTCTTAATTTAAAATCAAACAGTTAAACGAACGAATATTTCGACCAAACAAGATCATACCTATGACAGCTAATGAAATACGAAATGAAAATAAAAAAAATGCTCACGAAGTTAAAGTGTATGAAAATGTAAAAATCATTGTGACTAGAATGATTGACGCATTATTTCAAGCTAAATCTACTGCTAGATAAAATTCTTGGATAAAAAGCACACACCTCGTGACCACTTTTGAGTTTGCGCCCCCCCTGCAGTCAAATTTACTCTCTATATAAATTGCTTTTGAAATATATCTCACTAGCTCTTACCCGCGACATCGTACGCCTGGAAATTTTGATGTGTATATGTGAGAACTGACAGTCTAAAATGTTATCGGAACCGTATGCATGCACACATTTTCAACGTCAATTTTAGCAACGCAAAGACGTGAATTTTAAGCGCCAGCTGGGGTAACGCAACGCAGATTAGAAAATTGTAGTTTCAATTCATCTGTTTTATTTTCATTCAAAAGCTCTTCTGAAGGAATCAAAAGATCTATTAATTAACAATGCTTAATTTTAAATTTATCATACACTACAAAAGTAAATGGAGTCGTTTGAAATAATCGTTACGTCTAACATCATTAGCGTGGGGGGGGAATGTAACGTTATTAAAACCATAAGGGTACTTTTCCGTTTGTCGGGTGCAAACAAACAATCGCCAAAGAAATTTGAAAAAATTTGGCGGAATTCTAAATTATTTGCTAACGAAAATATACCACTTTAAGCATATATAAAAAATATATAGCTAACACAAATACAATTTAATTACAAAAACACACAGTGGAACAGTTTTAATATACAGTCATTTTCGCCAAAAGAATAGTTTGCCACCAAATTTTAGCGAAATGGCATTTCCAATCACAAGGTTTCGATGCTTGTAGCAGCAGATTAACGGAAAATAAGAAAAAAATATCAATAAACGCATTAATAGGGAATGCACTAAAAAAATTTAATCGAAAACGATGAAAATAAGGAAAAGAAATAAGTACAGCAAGAAAAAATCAAGAAAAATGAATAGGAAATGACGAATTATATTAACACAAGAACAGCATAAGAAAAAAAATTAATAAACATTCCTTTAGAATAATAAGATAATATTAAAAGAACAGCGGAAATAGAAAAAAAACGATTCAAAAAGCTCAGGCAGATGTTTTCAGATTTTTTCATTTTTTATTTTTATTTTAGTTTTAAATTAATAAAAAATTAACCGGAATAAAAATTAGCTTACGTTCTGCTGTAGACTATAATCTATCTCTGTGCTAAATTTCATTGAATTTCCTTCAGCCGTTCTGGCGAGATTGAACCCCATCATCCATCCATCCAAACTTTCACATTGATAATAGTAGTATAGATTATTTTAGAAACAAAATTTATGCAATATACATTACATATTTATTTGTTTGTATCTTTATTAGAGACGCTTTCGGGTTTTTTTCCATTTCTTTAATAAGTAAAGTTCTTTTCAAATTATTGTCCAGTAAGATTTCTTTAATATTAGAAGTGAGCTTTAAAAAGTTGTTAAAAAAAATTGCAAAAACACTCGGCTTTATTAGAATAGTTTTTGTCTTTGTTTTCAACAGCAATAATATACGAGCACTGGATTTATAAACATTTGTCATTAGAGCCGGAAAATAAAAAACATAAATAACTTTGATTTTATCTAAAATGAGAATTTTCTTCACTGTGCCCTCATTTTTTTTTCGACAAATGGCTCAGTTTGAATCACATTTTTGACAGATAATTTGGCGATTTTGGGCAGTGAATCAAATCCGATGCGAAGTTTCTTAAGAAACTGAAGGATTTATTACCAGGATGAAGCAAATAAAAGATATTGGAAGTTCAGATCGTCTTGAATTCAAGGAATTTGTACATTATTCGAACAATTCGCTCTATAAAATATATTATAGAAAATAAATAATAGATATATAAAATAATGCTTAGTCCATGTTTGTGTTGTTGTTGTTCTCGTGTTCAGATTTATAACGGAGGGAGGGTTGCAGTAGCTTCTGAGGATATGCTCCTCTGAGCACACGAGTCAGGCATCTGATTTCTAACTCATACATGCCATAAACCCTTTTTACGGGACGGACTTCATTCATGCATTTCATTTATTACTCTACAGATCATAATTCAAATCTGGATTAGAGAATGATCACCTCCGACCCAGTACCCCTAGTGGTATTACTCTCAACATTTAGGGTTTTGTGCCCACGACAGATTTCACAAGCGCCAGCAACCACACACACGGAGAGTCTTTAGATGGCGGAGATACGAACCAGCGTCTTACCAACCAAGCTATCCCGGCAAAGCGACCAAATGGCAAGCATAAATCTCAAAGTGCTACTAAACTGAACTGAACAGATAGTAGATATGTTTCACTTTAACATAATATATCTGATCACTTAACTGCTATATTTCTTTTCAATATTAAGTAAAATACTAAAGGCAGAAGGCTTGCGTCGGTTCAAAGAATGAGCATTTATTTAAAAAATTAAGAATCTCTGCACAAAGAAATGCATTAATTTTTTAAAAATATCTCCATTTTGGGTTATAAAATTTATAGCGTTCCTCATTTTGTAGGAAATATCTGTTCGCATAGCAGAAGTTAAATTTATAGCAATCCGCTTAACTGATATAGAATTAGTTCAACTTATATGTATAATTCCATTTTGTCAAATGTTCTAGTGCGAAATATAGGGGGTTGGGGGGGGGGAGTTGGAATACATATGTGGTATGTATTATAGATATTAACAAATTGCACAATACCTCGAAGTTCATAATTTCCTTCAGTGCCACATCACAAACCTCAATGGGGATATTCCATAAAAGCAGAAAAAAATATTTTTCACTCAGCTGAAAAATGCTGATCTCAAACTACAAGAAAAATCGGGAAATAAGCAGTGTAGTAAAGTTTACATTTGAGTAAAGAAGTTGCATGATCCTACTTTCATCAAGATGGCTTAGCAGTTTAAGCTGTTTGCTTCCAATACATGAACCAACTGTATACTTTATAT